>MCJB01050357.1:39097-57373 GCA_002018475.1 Nicotiana obtusifolia
AGCTTTGATCTTGTCCGGGTTGATTTCTATTCCTCTGTTTGAGACCATGAACCCGAGAAATTTCTCGGAGCCTACTCCGAACGCGCATTTCCGGGTTCAGCTTCATGTTGTATTTCTTCAAAATGTCGAATGTTTCCTGCAAATGACTAAGATGGTCCTCTGCTCGCAGGGACTTAACTAGCATATCATCAATATAAACTTCCATGGTTTTACCTAGTTGGTTTTCAAACATCTTATTTACCAGGTGCTGGTATGTAGCCCCCGCATTCTTAAGCCCGAATGGCATCACATTATAGCAATAAGTGCCATATTTAGTGATGAAGGACGTTTTTACTTGATCATCCTTATCCATTTGTATCTGGTTGTATCCAGAATAGGCATCGAGAAAACTTAGAGTCTCGTGGCCAGCTGTAGCATCGATCATACGATCGATGTTGGGCAGCGGGAAAGAGTCTTTAGGGCAGGCTCTATTTAAATCCTTATAGTCTATGCACATTCTAAGCTTGTTTCCCTTTTTTGGTACTACCACTACGTTAGCTAACCATTCGGCATATTTTACTTCCCGAATGGACCCTATATTCAGAAGCTTGGTTACCTCTTCATGAATGAAGGCCTGTTTGGCTTCGGATTGGGGCCTTCTTTTCTGCTTGACCGGCCGGAATTTTGGATCGACACTCAGCTTATGCCTCGCAATCTCCGGTGGTATGCCTGTCATATCCAAATGGGACCAAGCAAAAGAGTGTTCGTTAGCCGAAATGAAAGAGAGTAATTTACCCCTGAGCTCGGAGTTTAAACCCGAGCCCAGGTATACCTTCCGGTCGGGCGCATCGTGACGGATTGAGATTTGTTCCAACTCTTCGATCATTGATTTGGTTGCATCGGCTTCATCGGGGGCAACAAAGGATCGAGGTACCCCGAAATCGTCTTCATATGGTTGCTTTCCCTCAAATTCATCGTTCGAGGGCGGCTTCTGTAATTGCTATTTAGCTTTCTGTTGGTGATCGACGGACCTCGATGTTGTTTCTTCTATTGCGAACATTTCCCTCGCTGCATGCTGCTCCCCATAAACGGTGGTGACCCCTTCAACCGAGGGGAACTTTAACATCTGGTGCAAAGTTGATGGTACCGCCCTAATGTCATGTATCCAGGGCCTTCCGAGCAGGGCGTTGTATCTTATATCACCTTCGATTACACAGAATCTTGTTGCCCTGGAGGTACCAGCTACGTTCACCATCAATGTTATTTCTCCCTTAGTTGTTTCTGTTTCCATATTGAAACCATTGAGTATCTGGACTTCGGACACGATTTGATTTGTTAGTCCCAACTGTTTGATGACCTAGGACTGGACTATGTTGGCTGAACTTCCAGGGTCGATAAGAACGCGTTTTACTCGGGTATCGTGTATCATTATTGATATCACAAACGCATCATTATGAGGTTGTGCAAGGTCCTCGATTTCCCTGTTGCTAAAGCATAAAGTCCCTTCGGGATTATAGTCTCGAGTTCGTTTCTCACGGGTGATGGAGATTTTCGTACGCTTCAATATTGGTACTTGGAAAAACGTCCACGCCTCCAATTATCATGTTGATAGTATGTTTCGGTTCCCTTTGGTCTGCCGGCCTGTCCCTGTTCTCATAATGGGTCTTTGCTCGGTCACTAAGAAATTCTCGAAGATGCCCGTTTTCAAGCAATCGGGCAACCTCCTCTCTCAACTGTCTGCAATCTTCGGTTCTATGGCCATGAGTGCCATGATATTTACATACGAGGTTAGGATCCCTCTTGGCGGGATCGGTTTGGAGTGGTCTTGGCCATATGGTGTCTTTGATGCGGTCGATTGCTGAGACCAAAGTTGCCGCATCAACATTGAAGTTGTATTCGGACAACCGGGGTGCTCCTTGTCGATCATTATTTTTCTCGAAGTTTCCCTTTGGCTACGGCCTCCTGTTCCTTTGGTTCCCTTCGTACCTATTTTCCTGTCTCGGAACCTTGAGTCCCCTCGACAAAAGCCGTCGATCTTCTGGGTACAGTCGATGTCTGTCTCGGCTTGACCTTGGTTCTTGGAAATTGTCTCTTCGAGGTCGATCAAAAACCTTAGCTGTATAAGAGGAACCCGAAGCGATTCCGAACTGATCATCCTCTACTCTGATTTTTGACTGATACCGGTTGTGGATATCAGCCCATGTGATGGCCGGGTACTCGATCAAACTCTGCTTTAGCTGTCTTGATGCGGCAGAACTACCGGTGTTTAACCCTTGAGTGAAAGCTTGCACTGCCCAGTCGCTGTGACCGGTGGCAAATCCATCCGCTCCATTTGGAATCGGGATACGAACTCCCTTAGTGTTTCACTATCGCGCTGTCTGACTTTGAATAAATCAGACTTCCTTGTTTCAACTTTAATGGCCACTGCATGGGCTTTGACAAATGTATCTGCTAACATGGCGAAGGAGTCAATGGAGTTCGGTGGTAAATTGTGATACCAAGTCATCGCTCCTTTGGATAGAGTTTCTCCGAATTTCTTCAGGAGGACGGACTCGATTTCGTCGTCCTTGAGGTCGTTTCCCTTTATAGCACAAGTATAGGCTGTTACGTGCTCATTCGGGTCCGAGGTTCCGTTGTACTTAGGAATATCAGGCATGCGAAATTTTTTAGGGATCGGCTTCGGAGTGGCACTGGAAGGGAATGGTTTTTGTATGAACTTTTTGGCATCCAAACCCTTCAATACCGGAGGTGCTCCCGGTATCTGATCTACCCTTGAGTTATACGTTTCGACTTTGTTGTCGTTGGCTTCGATCCTTTTTTTGCCAGTTTCGACCCGCTTGGTTAACTCTTCTAGCATTTTAATAATTCCGGAGTTGACCCCCGCACCGCTTTCATCCGGTATTACTACGACCAGTTCATTCTGTCCGATTGCTGCTTGAGGGGTAGCATTCTCTGCTCTGTCTGGGCTTCGGGTGCGGCTTTGCAGCTGGGCTATAGCTACTTGTTGAGCTTGTAGCATGTCAAATATTACCCTGAGGCTGATTTCACCCTCTCCGCTTTGCTGAATTCCTGAGCGGTTCTCCCCTCGGACGCTATGTGTTGAGCCGGATGCTTGGTCGGCTTCGACCGCCACCTGAGAATTGACATCGGCTGGGACTTCATGTCCGGTCAAATTGTTGTTTTCCATTTGGTTGTTGATCTCGTTACTGAGGGGGAGTGATTGCGCCATGATTAATATGTGTCCTGAAAAACAGAGAATTCTGCAAAGAGCAATTGTAAAATTGTGTTTTTAAGAAAAGATGTATCAAAATTTACTAATATCCTTAGCCCCACGGTGGGCGCCAAACTGTTTACCCTTAAAATTGGATAACAATTGAGTTTGTTTCCAGAGCTAAGGATTCGTAAATTAGTTTGATACCAAATGAGAGTATGTCGTAAGTATTCAAAGTATAATAAGAGAGATAGAGCAATCAAACCGTAAATATATGATAATTAACGACGAATCGTAAGCAATGGAATAGTTCTTTGACGAACAGTAATTGAGAGCTTAATATTGAATTCTGATGAACAGTAGAGATGATAAGGAATGATAAAGTAAACTGCCTTGTATGATAAGAAAACAAATCCTCTCCTCTAATGAAGGGTCTCCGCCTTTTTTTATAGGCAAGTCCAAAAGTCATAGGTAAGTGCAAGAGTCATAATAAAAGCCGGGAACTGATTACAAGGAAAAACCCATTGATTATGGGATTTAATACCCTTAAATGATGGCATAACGGCCGTAATGGTTGAGACAATTAATTCTGATGAAATATCCGATGATTAGCGAGATGTTCGGGTTGGAGCCGGTTCTCAATTACGAAGCGTCTCCTGGCCGACTATACCGGTTGTCTTATTTCGGTCACTCCATCCTGCGCGACCGATTTGCTGATCTCAGACCGGGGCGACCCAGTCTCATATTGTACCCGAACCCGACTTCACTTAGGTGTATCCGACCCAATACAACTTTATATATATATATATATATATGACGATCAACTATTGTTTCCAAAATTTTCAATCTATCAACACTGTTGTAGTCTTATTAGCCACGGATTTGATCGAACTTAGTATTTTGGCTCGAAACACAAACGTATTTGTGAGAAATTACTAAACTTCAGCCATTAATCATCATATGTCCTGAAATTGTAACTCAAATCTAATAAGTTCAGTACGATACCAACCCACGAAGCAGTAGGCTAAGCGGAAAAAAGAAAGAGTGGACATATTATGTTTTTTGTAAGATCTATTTTGTATCTGGTACTGATATGATTCCACCTTGAATGAACAACAAATAATTCTCTTGAAGCACGTCCTTCATCATATATAAATGATCTGCTTCCCCCAATAACCTTAGACTAGTATAGAAATTCCAATATATTAGGTCTTTTGTTACAATTATATAGAAATTCCTAAATTCTAAGAGCTTAAATTATGTGATTGAATAGATTCTACAAACACTTTAAAGGTAGAATTGGTCAAATTTAAACGTTGAATCGTCTCTATCTGTTAATGACTCAACGAAACACCATATCAACTAAACTCCCAAAACGGAAGTCAAGAGAAGAACACGTGAATGAATTTTAAAGTTCGATGTCCATATTTTCCTTGGATAGCATTGGCAGAGTCCATACAAGAATATTAGTCTTGCCGTTCCTCGATATGCTTACGGTATTCTCTATGTTTACCGTAAAAAATAATTACAACTAAATTTGTAACTGGTTTTAAGGGTACGTGGATCTATTTAATACAAATAATAAAGATTACTAGAATAAACATATAAGAGATGTAATAAATTATCAAACCGCTTGAAAATTTAGGGAGGGGATGACAGCAGCCTCAATGAGGTATCCGTCTTCAATCCCAGGCTTTTAATAATGAAACACTGATCAACAAACGCAAGAGCTTTGAATAACAGAAAAATAATAGTATATTACCTTGGTATGTGTGTTACGATGTCCTTAATGAATAATTAGATCCCCTTTATATAGTAGGGGAGTCCTACTCTAGGTACAATTCCATAAAAGGTAAAAAATCTTCCGTTTAACTAATCACCAGATTTTCGTCGGTACGTGTCGAGATCCATGCCGCGATACCCGGCCGATCGCGGATATCACGGTCGTTTGTTAATCATGTTCGGTACCCCGATAATGCTCTCTGAAGTTTTTAAGATTTGGATCGATACTGAGGTCACGACCCCGATATTTCGAAGGCGGGTGTCGTGCCCCCGGAACCTATCTCGATGAGTCCTTGCCTCGATTCCGGCTCCTTATCATCACGTCCCTTACTCAATTTATTTTATCGCAAACCGGACCGTCTTATGGGTCCGGTTTCACCCGTATACAGATAGTTCCCTTGTTTCCGTGAAAGTAAGTTTTACAGAAACGACGAGGAACAACATGAGTTCTTCGATTTCTTCTCCAACACGCTGCGAGACAAAACGACAAAGAAAGTAAAACGTCCCGTCAGTCGCGTCATAATGATCCCCAACACGTGTCAACCATCGGCAGGCTTCTCCTGAATGCCAAACGACGCGAAGCCCCTATAAATACCCCTTCTTTCGTTTATTTTTTACTTTTGACCAAGCTTCTACCTTCGATCCTTCAAGATATCACTGCCTTCCTTCATTCTTCAATATTCCTACCTTCGTGTTTCAGATTGCAACCTTTCTTTTACCCTTCACTTAAGCCAGTGTGCTTGATTTTCTTAGCAAGTTCTCACCCTTCATCTCCTCATTCTCCTCCCTACTTTCAAACCTTTTTATATAGATAAAAAATGGCAAAGACTTCCAATATTGTTCCCCGGAAAGTTGCTCCTTCTTCTTCGCAGCCGAACACTAAGGTCGAGGAGACCGCCCTTGATGTGGTCGCTTCGAGAGATCTGCTCCAGGCAGGGCCACTAATGAACTAGCAGTCGAGCCCCCTTGAAAATGTTCGTCCCCAGGGTGTGTTCGGTTAATGATGACTTCAAGGTCGAAAAGTCTTCTTTGGTTCAAGGCCTATGCGAGGCGGTGTCACGGTACATCTGCTTCATTACTGAGGCCGTTCTTCCTGCAATTCGAAAGGACTACGGCTGGGCGGATAAAGATGTAGTGATTCCTGGGCCCGATGACGACATCACTACCCATGTTAAGGGATATCACAGAGATAATCAGGAGAGAAGAATTAAGGGAGAAACAGAATTGTACTCACAATTGATTAGTAAAAATATTTTTCTCCTATTTTGTGATTGCAGTTTATTTTTCATATCTTGAAAATTTATTGCAAACACGGTGTACTTTTAAACTTCAACTTGAAAATTTAGCAGACTTGAAAATTTCAACTTGAAGCCTTGGAGGGCTTGAATTCTTCAACTTGAAGACTTGGAAGTCTTGAATACTTCAAATTTAAAAATCGGTGAATATGAAGACCAATGGACTTGAAGACACCAACTTGAAGACTTAGAGGGCTTAAATAATTTAACTTGAAGACCAACGAATTCTTGAATACTTCAAATGGAAGACCGGAGGACTTGCAAACTTCAATTTAAAAAATTGACGGACTTGAAAACTTCAACGTGAAGACTTAGAAGGCTTAACTATTTCAACTTGAAGACTAACGAGCTAGAAAACTTGGAGGACTTGAATGCTTCAAACTGAATAGTAGGCAAAACGAATTCAACTTGACTTGGCATTAAAGACTTCAATTTGAAGATATGGCCTTCTACTAAAAGACCACATCCATCCATCAGAGATGCCAATTTGCTATTGAGGCTTGCCCCCATTGAACCATCGATTTTTGATAAGGCACAAAGTTTAACGAAAGAACACATGTAAGGCTAACTTTTTTAAGTTCCAACTCTTGTGGATTATATTCACCATGCTTCATTCGAACAACGATTGAGGCAATATATCTTTTGAACTTATGCGACTGAACTTAGAAAGAAATTCTAAGCTGCCTACATACCTCGGTGAAGAGCATCAAGTCATACCGTAGTTCAGAATGAGTGTGTATTTTCTATTTTTTTAATGTCCTAACTTTTTCCTAGGCTGCCTCTTTCGAGGTTTTCAACCTAGCAGACTCTTTTTTTGGACCGTACACAGTTTATACTTTTGCAGGCCAAGAGTAACATGCAGTTTATACTCTTGCGTTAAGGAGCATAACGACTTGCAATTTAAGCTCGTATTTGGAGGAGCTTTACAACTTGAAGATTTTGCTCAAATTTGAAGAGCTTCATGCCACGCAGTTTAGATTAGTGCGTCCAGGGGTGCAATAATTTGAAGATTTAACTTACGTTTTGAAATGCTTGACAACTTGAAGACTTCCTCAATTTTGAAGAGCTTTGCAACTTGAAGTTTGGCTTCAATTTAAAGAGCTTGCGACTTGAAGTCTTTGCTCGACTTTTAAGAGCTTTTGACTTGAGTCTTTGCTCGAATTTGAAGAGATTTGCGACTTGAATACTTTGCTCGAATTTGAAGAGCTTTAGATTTGAGTCTTTGATCGAATTTGAAGAGCTTTACGATTTGATGTCTTTGCTCAACTTTGAAGAGCTTTAAAACTTAAAGACTTTGCTCGAATTTGAAGAGCTTTACGTCTTAAAGATAAGTTCAAATTTAGAGAGTTTCGTGACATACAGTAGAGGCTCATATACCAACAAGCATTATCACTTGCAGTTTAGGCTCTGCATTGAGGAGCATTATAACTTGCAGTTTAGGCTCGTGCATTGAGGAGTATTATAACTTGGATTTTAGTTTCATACATTGAGGAGTGTTACAACATGTAGTTTAGGCTCGTGCATTAAGGAGCATTAAAACTTGCAATTTAGGCTCGTGCGTTAAGAAGCGTTACGACTTGCAGTTTAGGCTCATGCGTCATGGAGCACAATAACTTGCATAGACTCTTCAGTTTCATCTTCGAATGAATACTTGCCCCCATTCTCAGCATCCTCTGCTTCTATTTCATCACGAGGCTCAAAGCCAGAAAACCTATGATCTTCACTTGTAGCCATACCCAATTCCATATCATGTGCACGAGTTACTAGTTCTTCAAATGTTTTGGGTTTTATCCCTTGTAAGATATAGCGAAGACTCCAATGCATGCCTTGAATACACATTTCGATGCTAGAAATTTTGCTAAGGTGATCTTTGCAGTTGAGGCTTAAGCTCCTCCAGTGGTTTGATGAAGTCAATAACTGGCTCATCCTATCCTTGACGAGTGTTGTAAGTTCGATCATGCTTACGATGTGTCTTGTGCTATAGAAACGATTGAGAAACTCTTGCTCCAACTGCTCCTAACTATCGATAGAACTAGGTTCAAGATCTCTGTACCAATCAAATGCATTACCTTTAAGAGAACGAACAAACTGTTTGACAAGATGATCACCATAAGTCCCACCATTGTTTCATGTCTCGACGAAATACGCCACATGTTGCTTGGGATTTCCTTTTCCATCAAATTGTTGAAGCTTTGGAGGTTGATATCCAATAGGCATCTTCAAGTTATCAATCCGTTGTGTTTATGACTTTGCATATGCGAGGAAAGATTTAATCGGAGGATTAATTTTATCTTCAATTGTCCCCATGATGAAGTCCTTCAATTAATCAACATGAATTAGCCCTTCTGAAGAAACTTGGATCTCTTTGACCACGATCATTTGCCTCGCAGTGGATTCTCCCCCTTCTTTATCTTCAGAAAGCTCCACGGGAGCTTAAATTGATTTTGCTTCTGCTAAGCTCTCGATCTCACTTGCTAACTTTTCGAGGCGAGTATCTCGATCCTCCATATACTTAGTCAGCTTCTTAAGTGTTTTGGCCAAATTGTTAGATCTTGTTCTTGAACTTGGAAAAGAAGAGATGAGAGGTAGAGATCGTCCCACTAGGCATGCCATAATTTGTAGACAATAAAATTGCATCGAGAAAATAAAATCTAGACCGAAAAATATTACAACAATCGTAGTATTTGATTTCGAGTGATTTGAGTGTTACAATCTCTATGATTCTACTGATTCTACTTTTTCAATATAAATTCAAGGGCCTTTGAGCTTGATCTTAAATTTGAATTTGATTTATCCATCGCAAACTTTGATTGTTGCCACGAATTGTATCACGAACAAGTAGCCTTGATCTTGAACGCCTTGTATTTAGTTTGACTTCGTTCTTGATCTTGAATACTTGAAATTTGTGTTAAGTGCTTGAATGCTTGAACACTTGCAGTTTGCAGAGAATTGTGACTTTTGATCCACGAGCTCCCTTGTGTCTTCTTGTTATAACTTTTGGTTTCCTTTTTTGAGTTATGAAGACCTCTATTTATAATTGTGGGGAAGAGTTGTGATAAGAACAAACTCATTCTAACCAATCAGACTAAAGTGTGACAAGGACGCACTTCATTAAACTCTTGGGCTTAATGAAGTAGGCTCATCATTTGTAGCCAACTAAATAGGCTAGCCCAATTGATTAAGACTTATTATTTATCCATATATATTAGGCTTATATAACAAATCCAATTACATTAACCCAAACAAATTATTTGGATTAAAATATATTGAATTTAAAATATCAATTTAGATTGGATAAAATTTAAATACTTACTAGCGTTAGAGATTTGATTTCTTTCTTTTCGTGACAAATAACTTATCACGAAAGATGATTTGATTTAATAACTCCTTTTCTCTCTTCACTTTCAGAAATGGTGGTTTTATGCAATAGTTTAACTATAACGATTTAGCCACATTTTAGTTCTTTTTAACGGCCGCGCGAACCACAGACAAATTCTCTAATGTTTATATAAATTGAAGCAAGATGGATTTTTTTTTTCTCTCATAATATAGTAATAATTGACCATATTCTCCAAAGTTTGAAAATGGAGGTGCTTATGATTGTTGTAATATTTTGACGGCACGCCAAATTTGAAAGCTCGAGAGACAAAATCCACTATATAACTCAACTCCATCCGCCATAGTTACATCAACAAAATATAGCAAGCAACTGAATCATAGAAAAAATGGAGGAAACATCAACAGTTTTGGCCCAAGAATTACCACAAGAAATCATCTTTGAATTTCTCTTGAGGTTACCTGTCAAATCCCTCTTAAACTTCAGGTCTGTTTCAAAATCATGGCTTTCTTTACTCTCATCTCCTCTATTTAACAAAAAACATGTCAGTTTGTCCTTAATCAACCCCAAAATTACTGATTATAGACTTGCTGTAGTAGCCTCAGTTTCTGATTTAGGCAGAATCTGCAATGTTTACAACGTGGGGTCTGAAGAAGATTCATTTTTTACTGTGGTTAAACATGGTAATCCTGCTAAATCTTTATCTCTCTCTGCTAAGATTTTGGGTTCTTGCAATGGGTTAATTTGTTTAACTAGTGATAAATTTACACTAATGTTATTCAACCCATGTACTGGAAATTTTAATGTATTTCCTGATTCAATGCTGAAAGATAATAGTGGTGGTTGTTATGTTAGATATGGATTTGGTTATGATGTATCTAATGAAGATTATAAGGTTGTGAAAATCTTTAGTTTTCCTAAAACTGAGGGAAGATATGAGAACATGGTTAAGGTTTATAGCTTAAAGGCTAAATCTTGGTCAAATATGCAGGGTTTCAATAGTGGTAATATAAATGGAAAGTTGGGTGTGTTTGTAAATGGGGCTCTTCATTGGGAAGCATGTTATAGTTATTGTTCGAGTGATTCTTGGACGATTGTTACTTTGGATTTGGGTGAAAGGAAATATGGGAAAATAGCTTTGCCGAGTTATGAAGATGAAGGTATTTATTGGACATTAGGTGTTTCAAGAGGGTATTTAGTGGCTTGTTGCAACTATGAACCAAAAAGGGCTGATATATGGGTGATGAAGGAGTATGGTGTCGAGAAATCTTGGACTAAATTGGTTACCATCTCATTACCCCTTGATCGTAGGGATTATGTCTCACCGTTGTTTGTGACAGAGAATGGTGATGAAGTTTTGCTGCAGCTTGGTGCAGAGCTAACACGGTACAATTCAAGGAACGCGTCATTCAAACGACTAGGCGATTTCATGTCAGGTGATTTTCGTCAAGTTCAGGTGATAACCTACTTTGAGAGTCTTGCTTCACCTCATATTTAATGACGTGATGATAGGTTAACGGTGAAGACAAATGAGTTTAAGAGATGGTAAAAGATCTTTCCGATTACCTGGTGCCTGCTCCTGTTCTCATAGTTATTGATAACATTGTGTCTTGTCATTGTATTTTCTTTGCATACTTCCTTATCATGTAAGGTGCATGGCCCTTCAGCTGCATGGCCCTTCAGCAACATTGACTGAGAAATGCTACTGTATAATGCTCAATTGTAGTTCTATTTTCCCACACAATCCATATCATGCACCATGTGAATACAAAATCCTTGAATGCAATAATGTTCAGTGCCATATAGATATGCTTTGGGTAAAAATAGTTGCTTGAATGCATCAATAGTGTTAGGATCTATTCTTTAAACACAATTGAATTTACTAAGAAGAAGAAGAAAAAAACTGGAAGAGGAAAGATACAGTAGAGAGAAATTTCGTGGGAGGAGAGAGATATTTCCGTGGTAACACACCGTGGGTAAACTTCCACGGCGGTAGGGTATATATTAATAATATTGGGTATTTACAATTACAGAGAATAAATGGAGAATAAGTAGTACAGCTCCAGCCCCCCACACCCCCGGCAACCTCACCGCGGAGGTTGAACCGCGTAAACAGTTTACATTTTTAATCAGGCTTCACACCTAACAAATAGACCGTGTACTGAGCATCTTCTCCTGAACTTTATGAAAGTTCCTTGAGTAATTCAGTTGAGTATATGTCAAAATCAGATAGTGTTTTTCCTAAACTTTATCAAATACCTATTGGCCTTGTTAGTGTTTCTCTCTTTTCCTCCTCCTCCTTGTATATGAGTTAGTTAAGCACTTCCCGTACTGAGACCAATTTCGTCTAAATATCTCAATCGCCTGCTGCTGTAAGGTAGTGTAAAGCTCTCTATTCAAGTGCTTATTCTGTTCAGTATTGGCAATAACTTAACAAGGAACAGTATCAATTATGAGACGAGAATCAAAGCAGAAGCTTGGATTTTATGAACCGTAATAGATATAAAGTGAGGCTCTCAGACCTTTATTACCAAACATGTTCCAAACTTGAGGGGAGTTACATAAGAGTCTTAACAGAATAATCAACTCCTTGCTCATCTTAACCTTCAGGGAAAACCCTTATCTCTTTTTCTTTACATTTGGTAGGAGAAAGGCATATGCCTTAGGTCCGGTTACGGGTTTCCGCCGATTTTTTTTAACTAGATATGTATACATAATTAATAAATAAAATAAAAATATTGAGTATAAATATAAAAATTAGAATTGTTTGTCATTATAGTAATTTGTTTGGTTCACCTCTTCAAATGTTGACACCACTTACGAAAATTTACGCGTACACCACGAAGTATACCTACAACTAGCTATAAAGACCGATAGGAAGGATTGGCTGATTTAGTTAGTTTATGGTAAACTCAAATAGGTCTTTCATTCACAAAGAAATAAGTTCGATTTAAATTCAGTATTTTTATATTTAATATATATATATATATATATATATATATATGCAAAAAATAAAATTCATGAAAGAGTGCCTCCAATTAAAAAAAAGTAACTTAATACTATATATTCTTTGTTTGACTAGATTAATTTACCTTTATTATTCTTGGGTTAATTTTTTCATATTAATTGTGAGTTATATGACAATTATATTAAAGCAAAATCTTCAACCTTCAACCTATGATAATCAACTATTAATCAATTTTTTTTTAAAAGCCAATAAAAAAATACGGTTCAAATTACATTCTAATATATAAATTAATATTGTGTCATAAAAATAAGTTCAATGCTAATTAAATCAATTCAAATTACCTATAGTAAAAAGTTGCTCATGAAGTAAGATATAAAGATAGAAAATAGAAGGTATAAAAATAGAAAAGCAAAGATAACTGCTTCTACAGAGAGGCGAACTCGCATTGGTGAGGACACAACAAGAGGATTAATAATGGACGCTGAACCACAGGCATCCGTGTCAACTTTGTGGATTTGGGGTGCCACGACTTTTATATCCCGTTTTTCACAATATCTCACATAAATAGTAAGAATTTTAACGAAGCGATCGGGTGGCATGGCACCCTTAAAGTAGATCCGCCCATGTGTCTAACCCCAGTTCCCTAAGAGCAAGAGCAAGAACACGCCAAGACATACACTACAACAACTTGCAGCACTTAGATTTGAAGTGATCAACCTAAAACCACTTGCACAAACAAGCTCCAATTAATAATAAGTTATCCCATTCTGTTTTCTGCTCAATCGAATTACTCTACAACTTTCATAAGCTCAAGGGAGGATGATCAGTACACAGTTTATTAATGCATTCAAGCAGCAATTTATTACCCAAATCTTTCCTACTTGGCATTGATCACTAGTGCAATCATGTATCAACATGTAATTGGATGATATGAATTGCGCAAGGAGATATAACTTTAATTGAGCTTATAACAGTAGTCACTTCTCAGTCAACATTGCTGAAGGGCCAAACATCTTACAAGATAAGAGAGAATACAATGAGAAAGACAAAATGTTGTATAGGTAAAATTGGTTTATATTAACTGATCGAATGATTGCATGACACATGAAATTGGACGCAGACAGAAGATGAATTAAGTGAAAATCAAGACCAAGGACAACAGTTTCGGTTGGTATCGGGTAGATCCCAAAGGGAACGCAGTCAATGAAAGCAAACGAATGTTTGTCACCGGATGCCATTTAACGAAGAATATTCCTCAGTATTAAATAGGCAGTCGTTGCAGAGAATTTTGGCATTCATGGACTGCCGTTACATATTCATCAATGACCCACATTATTGTCATTTAAGAAGGGCTTGATCCTAGGATCTTGTTTCCTAAGTATAGCTATAAATAGGCACTTCCACAATCATTGTAGAGGACACGAAATCTCTAGCAAAACTTATGCTAAACCTTATTCTCAAATAATACAACTTTACTTTCTGTATGATATTGCTATTACTGTTGTCCTCGGAAGCATTGCTCCTAGAGCCAGGCTTGCTATGTGATTTGATTTTAACGCTAAGTCTTACTTTCAATTTAATTTATTTATCATTTTGGATCAAATCAGTCCGCTTGTTTATAAATCACATAACAAATTCAATATATTATTTTACTCGTAAACAGTTTGGCGCCCACTATGGGGCTTAGACAGTTACGTAATTAAGTTGATCCTTGCATCTATCACTAACTTGTTTGATTCTTTGTTTCATAGCAAAAATCGAAAAAATGGCAGCTAACGATGTCAACACCGCACACAACAGTGAGGCCACGAAAAGCACCTCTATCCACGACTGTTAGGTCTTGGGTTCGAGTCACGCTGGAGGGAAAGTGTGAAAACACTATAGATCCTCCTAAATTAGGAGGGAGAAAAAAAAAGAGTGACACCCGCAATGAGGGGAACATAGCAACTCTAGTTCATGGCGGACAATATCCCCGACATGTGAGGGAAACGACTCCTGATGACACTGAGGACGAGCATGTTGCGGAAACAATAAGGAGCTTAAGAGAGCAACAAAAAGCCATCTTGAGCCATCTCTCAAGGCAGGACCAGGTCATGAAGGATTAAAACAGGCGTTATCAGGCGCTCCCAAAAACGCAAACGGAAGAGGCCAAGCTCCTCCCGGTGTTCCTACAAATCAAGCGGCTCAAAGAGTTGACAATAACACCCCAAGGGGTGAGGTCGGCTTTGACGGAACTGGGGAGACCGGTAGAGGATCCGATAATGACAACGGTAATGATCCCTTTAAAACGAACTCATGAGATTCATGAGAAAAATGAACGAGATGGATCAGAACGCGAAAGAGTTCCACGCTTGAATGGACCAAATTCTAGGCGCACCACCAGTGTTGAAGGGCCCAGATTCGAAGAAGTACACTTAATTGTCGTTTAAATCGAGCGCAACACCAGAATTGATTCGAAACGGTTCAAAATGCCAGAAATACCGAAGTATGATGGTACATCTGACCCTCAGGAGCACATCACAACTTATAAAATGGTAGTGAAAGGAAACGACTTGGCTCAGCATGAGATTGATTCGGTTCTCCTGAAGAAATTCGGAGAAACCCTCACTAAAGGAGCCTTGACATGGTATTCGTTTTTACCCAAACATTCAATTGATTCATTTTAAATGCTCGTAGATTTTTTCATTAAGACTAATGCCAGGGTCAATGAAGGTCCAGGACCGAAAGGCTGACATATTCAGAATTTCGCAAGAAGAGTCTGAATTGTTGCGTGAGTTAGTGATCAAGTTCCAGAGAGAAAGAATGTTATTACCATCCTTTCCAGATGAATGAGCAGTTGAGGAATTCACTAAGGGTTTGAACCCGAGGGGCTCAGACGCCTTTCGAAAGTTGAAAGAAAGCTTGCTCGAGTTCAAAGCAACTATATGGGCGAATATCCATAACCGTTATGAATCAAATATAAGGATAGAAGATGATCGGCTCGGGTTTCCGACATTAACCAAGGACCGGGATCGAGACAAAAATAGGGATAAACTCAAAAATGATTTTGATGCAGACCAACGATTTTCTAAGGGTTGATTCTTACGGTAGGAGAGAGCCGAAGGATGTGGTAGCAAAGGGTTTTGATGCGCGGATAGGTTCGCCTCCGATAGAAGAATTGACGGCAGCCGAAACAACAGGTCGTTATAGGAAAAAGAGGTATCGGGTTCCCGAGATTCCACTTATCCCAGTCTGTCAGAGTATAATTTCAACGTTAGCGTCGTGGAGTAGGTATCAGCAATGAGGAATATAAAAAAGGTATGATTCCCGAAGCTAATCAGATCTGATTCCAACCAAAGGGATCCTAACTTATGGTGCGAATACCATGGGACTCATGTCCACCGAACTGGGGACTGTCGGCATCTACGCGAAGAGGTGGAAACATTGTTGAAGAACGGCCATCTCAAGGAGTTCTTGAGCAACCAGGCCAAGAACAATTACGGGCGCAGCCGAGACAACGCAGAACCCTCAAAGATAGGGGAAGACCTCCTCGACTAACTATCAACATGATTTTCGGGGGGAATGAGACTAACGGTGTAACTTTCTTAGAAGCCAAGAAGACGAAGGTATCATTGACTCATAACAGGAGACTCCAGGAAGTTGCCGAAGACGGACATCACCTTTACGGAAGAAGACGCTGATGGACTCCTCCTGCCGCACAACGATGCCTGGTAATTTCTCTTAACATTCTAGATTTCAAGATTAAACGTGTTTTGGTTGACTTTGGAAGTTCAGTCAACATCATCCAATAGAGAGTGCTGGAATAAGACAAACTAACCGGAAGCATCATTCCAGCGACAAAGCTCCTCCTGGGTCAATTCTGGCAAGTGTGACAACCCAAGGGGAGGTCTTGCTGCCCACAAGCACCGAAGGGTCACGAAAACCACCTTATTTGAAGTGGTGGACGGTGACATGGGCTACAACATAATCCTCGGTAGACCCTGGTTGCATGAGATGAAAGCCGCACCATCAACTTATCACCAACTTCTAAAATTCTCAACCCCAAAGGGAATCAAGCAGATAAGAGGAGATCAACCGGCAACAAGAGAAATAAACGCAGTATCAGTTTCCAACAGTAAGGGGAAGATGTTATACCCCATTTTAACACGGGTCAAATTAGAGTATAACTTATTGAAAAGACCGATGTTTCATTAATTAAAGAGTCGCCACCTAATTAATTATGGAGAATTAGGACACCTAATATTGATTAAAGTAATTTAAAATATAAATCTGTTAATGGTCTACTTAACCTCAAGGTTCTAGGTAAGGGTTCAATCTAAAGGGAAGGTTCTTAAGGCACCCTTTAAGATTCATTTTAAATGGTTAACCGACCGAATTTAAATTGATTAATTAAGGCTAAGGTTAATAAGTAATAAAGGGATTAGTAAATAATGAAATACTTAATTTTAGTAAGCACACACTGGTACTTGTTAAGATTTAAAAGTGATCAAGTCAAAAGACAAAATCAACCGAACAAAAAAAGGTGAATTTCAAATAACTTCGTAGGTGACTTGGAAAACAAACATGCATTGATTAGCACTTTTATAAATAAATAAAAAATTAAGCATGAGGTAAAATAGAAATATTTTCCATGTCAAATGCTAAGCTGATTTTAAAGGACATCTTAATTAGAAAGAGGCATTGATACTTTGGATCAATTTTAGCTACTGATTTTGAACTACTAAGCCTAAGAATGTTATTCCATACAACCAAACGAGCTTGACTATAACCAGAATAAGATCAAGCAAGTAGTTAAATATGTAGCACATAAGCAAGTTAGCTAATTGACGATAGAAGTAAAGACGTGCAGCCATTGTTTTTTACTCTCTTCTTCTCCTCTCTTTTTTCGGGAGCCTAAATATACTTTAGAAATAGAAGCGAAAATGAAGGGGTATGCGTGCTTCATGTCTAGCAGCAGCGTCGAGTTCCGCACTGAAATTCCTTGCGGCTCCGGTGTTCATGCAAAAATAGAGAAGAAAATAAACAGAGTTAGAGAGGAGAATCTAAATCTTAACAGCACACAGGTTGTAAATACAATGAGCAGGGACGGAGGGAGAGTGTTACCTACGGGTTCGGGCGAACCCAATAGCTTTTTAGACTCTGTATTTGTATTAGGAAATCTATTAAACATGTCTAAATACTTAATTGCAAACCCAGTAACAATGAGTTATGAGTTCGATTGCAAGTTCAGAACCCATAAACTTTAAATTTTGGCTCCGCCTCTGACAACGAGGGCCATATCACTTAATTCACATCCATACATACTCAGAATGCACTAGTCAGAATTTTGATAATAACATATGATAAATTTTCTGCCTCAAACTTTAAGTAGTGTATATGTTAAGACCTTAAGTAAGGCTTTATAAGAAACAGTAAAGGAAGAAATAAGTCTGTAAATATTGGATTAAATATGCACCATTCGGAAACACATTTCGAGGGCACAACATTTGGTCACACATGAACTCATTTTAGAACTAGTGTCTCTAAAACATGTGGAGAAGCGATATTTTAAGTCACGGAAAATTATTTTATCATCGCAAAATAAGTACTCACAAAATAAGGCTTAAATATTAGGATGATCACAAATTTAGAGTGCGGAGATGGCGGGTGGTGAGCAAGGGGTGAGAGAGACGAGTTCGTGAGATTTTTTGGGGGTTTTTGGGGG
>MCJB01050358.1:0-32384 GCA_002018475.1 Nicotiana obtusifolia
GAACTCGACCAAACGAAGTCCGAATGGTCGGAAAATTTGCACGCAAGTCCAAAATTACATAAGGAACCTACAGCAACTTTCGGAATTTCATTCCGACTTTCGGATCAAAATTCGACCTTTCAACCGGTATTCCGAACTTCCTCGATTCAATTCTCACGCTGTTCGAGGTCTATTAAATTTGCTTTGAAAGCAACACTATGAACTCTAAGGTTCCTCAATTCGATCCTTCGATCCGAATCCGACCAAACGGTGTCCGAATGGTCTGAAAAATTGCACGCAAGTCCAAAATTACATAAGGAACCTACAACAACTTTCAGAATTTCATTCCGACTTCCGGATCAAAATTCGACCTATCAACCGAAAATTCAAACTTCCTCGATTCAAATCTCACGTTGTTCGAGGTCTATCATATATATTCCGGTCACTCGTCTAAGTCATATATTCTATTCCGAAGCTAGTCGAGTCGTCGGATTTTAAATCCGAGCCTTCTAACTCAAAAGTCAATTTCGCAGTTGACTTTAACGACTTAAACTTCCTTAAATGAGACCATGTGTCTCATATCCTTTCAATTACTTCGAGTACATTTAACTCGACTTAATTTCACACAATATAAATAATGAAATAGCTCGGGGAAATAAAGTGAGTCATCACACCTTTACTGTGACCGCGTCCTGAACGGGCTTATGGAGGACGCTGGTCAGTGTATCAGTCAGCCAAGTCTCTGTGAGCATCTTTATCGCTGGCGGTGTCTCCTTTTCCACGGATGTAGAGGCGATCTTGCCATGGGATTTTGTGATGCTGCAGTGGGGATGGGGTGATCCACCTCGCCTAGGTGAGGCATTGGGTGTTGTATCCTCATCTATTGCTTCAGAACTCTCGTAGATGATGTCCACGAGGTTGGTTAGGAGGTTCCTCATTATTCTCGTTCTTTCTTCTCTGTTACCTGCCATGTTAGATCTGTGCATACAAAGAGAAGAAAGTTCTTTCTGCTTGCTTCTTTTTTTTTGCGTCAGTAACCAGTGTCGGTTGTAGATCTAGAAGTAACTAAATGACTTAGCTAGAAACTCCCCACAAACGGCGCCAAATTGTTTGACAAAAAAATATAACTCCTGGTTAAACTATTAAATTTATGTAACAAGGGGGTTAAATCTAGTTAAGGATAATAACTCTAGACACTAATCTTGAAAACGTATGGCAGATGGGACAGATCCCGTAAATGATTGATGACAATGAATGCAAAATATCCTTCAAACTCGAACACTAATGGAGGTGTAACTAACAATAAATAGCAATAAATAACATTTAAGTAAATAAGGAGAAAGATTGACCCAATAATGAGTGGGTTGAACGAATATTTCTCCTGACAATGATGAATGACAGATAAGTTCAAGATTCGTATGAACAACCTTCTGATCTGGTGGAAAGGTGGAATGATATGGCCCAGAATCTTTATCAAAAGGTAATCCTTGTATTTTTGCAAGAGAGAAAGTTCGTTTCAAAAGTGTTCTTATCGGAATCAATATTACATGCCCCTATCATTGTCTCTTCTTTCTATATATATGTGGTCTTTTTCTTAGGAAACCCTGATAGTACAAACATTAGTAATATTCACTAGAATATTCCCCTTTTAATACCCTGTTCTGACAAATTAGCTGTTACAAGTCCTATCACTAGTAGTCGATCTCGACCTCGACCATTGTTGACATCTTGACCGCGATTTCTATCGATGTCTCCTTGGCCGTTAATCTTGCTATGTCTTGGGTTAGCTCGATCTTTAATACCATTTTATGCTAAATATTTTAAAGGCAAATTTTTAACCTATTCACCTTCAATTTTATCTGGACCAAGGTGAACAATAAGCTTAAGAGGTTTTGAGTTTTATTTTCTTTCTATCCTTTATTTAGTGAAGAATAGAAGAATGCTTGTATCAACCTTTATATTTGCATGCTTCATCACTAGATCCATCTTTCTCTTGTACATACTGTTTCCCAAAATTTCTTCCCTCGGCTTTGGCTTTGTTAGCATCTAAATTTGGCTATTGATCGGGTAAATTAGTAGATGGCACAATATAAAAAGAAAACTAAAGTAGCTTGAGTAGCTAACCAATTAACTCATTCATGGCACAGTTTTCTTTTCTGATTGCATCTTTGTGTATCAATACATCTTCACAGGCAGCACATTTTATATTTCTAAGAGGTCTACTTATTCTACTAAGGGTGTAGGACAACGAGGTCTGAAGTTCAAATTCGAGGTTAGGCAAAGAAATGTAATGTCTTCTCATGTACCTAAGCTTAGGTGGACAGATTTGTCCAGTACCTATATTGATAAAAAGTAGCAATAAAATAGTGGATATACGCACAAGTTGGCCCGACAACATTTTCAAATAATAAATAGAAAAAACAGCAAAAACTTCACTAGAACATACCAGTCGAGGATTAAATATGTTTTCGCATGTGCTCAGGCTAAGGAAGAACAAACTGAGACAAGATGGGAAAAAATCCAAATGAGAGCTAGGGAAAAGGAAAAAGAAAAAATAAAATGCATCAGCAGCGCAATCAGATAATTGATCAAAACTTACAGTAAAGGTGACCAAGAAATTCAAAAGGAAAAACAGCATGAAATGACACATTAATCTCAATAAGGTGATAGCCTGTGAATTGTGATCAAAACAATAGTTCTAGAGTAGATGTAGGTTCTACTTCTACATTACGTTTCAGAAATGGGAAAAAAGGAATTATGAAAAATTAAGCTACCTGTGAAGAATTCCATAGCGTATTCATGATATTTCATTGTCCCTCATATACTGGGGAATCCTCCTTTCCCTTTTCCCAGTAATCGTGAGAGAACCGATTTTCATTTTAATTTATAAAATATCACTTTCATGGTACCAAAAAATTAATTTTTGGTGTTGGGCCGGGGCGTTATCGAGAAAACTGTCACCATAGAAATATTTATTTTGGAAGAATTAACTCAAATAGCCACTCACCCAATTATTTGAACCAAAAATAGCCGGTGTAGGTATAATATATATATAATTTATGTAATATATATGTATAATTGCGTATAATTAATTTATAACCTATTTATTGCTAGAAAAATTAAATAATGAATATGACCGGCTATTTATATAAAGATCCGTATATTTTGAGGGTCCAAAGCATGAACGAAGCCAAACTTAAAATTAAAGGTGAAATACATAGATAATTCTTAAGCTTATTCAATTATTCACTTACATTGAGCTTTTGACCCATTGAACACTTAGATATGCTCAAATTATGGGGTAAGTAAACAAATAGCCATTATCAGGGATGCTATTTATAAAAGCTTTACCATTCTTAATATGGAAGAAACAAAAAGGATCTAAATTTGTCCGAAGATTCCTCTAGCTAATACTAACAAACAGATAGATTCAACTCAACAAACATTCTTCATTTCGAGTTTGATTAAGTAAACTATGTCACCAGATAGTGCGAGTTAAAGAACATTTTCCTCACAATTTTAGCGACTTAATAATGGCCATAAGTGGATTGCTTTATCTAGTTACAAGCCGAATAAGTATTCACTGAATTAGTGCATATGTGTAGTATGATGGGAAATATTTTTCGAATTCTTTTCAGAACATAAATTATTTAATTTTCTGAGGCTTTGTGGTCAAGAAATATTTTTCAGGGAAAACATTATCATCAAAAGGGAGACATTATGCCGTAGTCATTTAATTTAATTCACAATTATCTCAACTCTTAATTTTATATATTACTTCTTTAATCAACACTTAGATATTATTGTCAATTTTTATTACTCAGGAATTTTATAAAAGCACAGATTTGCTAACGTTGTCCTTAATCTTAAGTAAAAAAATTTCTTCTAAAATTATTTCACACTCTAACCAAAAACTTGAAAACATTTCCAAGAAATATTTGTGAAAAATTAGTCATTATCTAGTGAACATTTTCTAGAAAAATGAATTCCTTCATACAAACTACACCCTTAAAACTGAAACTTTCGTAATGAATTGGAAATTCATTCCAAACACACGAGAGGAGATTAGGTATCATGTCCGCTCTCCAATATGTACATGTATATATACCTCATTAGTATATGGAATTTTACATCATTATGTCATCTTTACTTTTTGCGGTAGATTATCTGGCTCATTTTTAAAATTATAAATCTCACATTTTATGTTAGACGCAGAGCCAGGATTAATTTATGGGTACTAAATTTTAGAATGACGACTTCAAGTAATAATGGTAGAGTTCTAAATTTAATATTTGTATATAGTTAATGATTTTTTAGCACAAAATATATTATTTGAGTAAAAGCTACTGGTTCGGCCGAACCCATAACTCCGATATTGCCTCCACCTCCAATTTTATAAAGATTTACCTATAAATATTTTTGGATGGCCGGATAGTGTAAAAGAACCTTTACACTGACAATATATAAAACTTAAATTTTACTATATTTTATCTACTATTAATATAGGGGTGGAGGTCTAAAAACCCCTTGGTAAACCACCCATACTCCCTCACCCCAGGGCAGCAGTTACCCCACCCTTAGATGCAGCATATTTATATATATTCTCGTCCAAAGATTCGTCATATAAATCATAGTGTGATATTTGCAAAACAAATAACAAAAGATGGAAACATAACCAGCTCAATTGCAGTGTTGTGTGCAGGCTTTCTTGGGATTTGGGTATGGAGATTCTTGAACTGGGTGTGGTTCAATCCAAGGAAGCTAGAGAAATACCTCAGGCAGCAAGGTCTGAATGGAAACTCGTATAGGTTATTCTTTGGAGACCTGAAAGAAGGGTTACATGTTGTCTAAAGAAGCCAGGTCCAAAACAATGAATTTCTCGCACGATATTGCACCACGGGTCTCGCCTCTCATCCATACTACCTTCACGAGATATGGTATATAGTTATATTTAGATGATTCAGCGTACATAAATTAAATCCTGAACCAAATTCGGCGAAAAAGCTTTGTGAACGTTTTAGAAAAACCCAATCTAACATCCTTCCGCTTAAAGTATTAAATATTCGTCTAGCTAGCCTGCATATATTTTAAGGTTTTTTTTGGTATAACCAAATTAATAATTGCAGGTAAAATTGCCTTTACATGGGTTGGGCCAAGACCAGCAATGATGCTGAAATTGTTAAGGAGATTTTCTCAAAGCCTTATAATTTTCTGAAGCCGGAGAATTATCATATAGTTAAGCTTCTAATAAAAGGATTAGCAGCAGCTAACAAAGACAAATGGTCAAGACACCGTAAAATCATCAACTCTGCCTTCCACCTTGAAAAGCTTAAGAGGTTTGTTAATTTGGACGAATAATATTCTCAATTGGATACACTTATATTTATTTATTATTATCACTGATAAAGTTTTTCTTTATATTTCATAGATTAAGGTACCAATATTTTACCCAAGTTGTTGTGATATGGTAAGCAAATGGGAGAAGATTGTCTCAGAAAAAGGGTCATATGAGTTGGATTTGTGGCCCAATCTTGAAACTTTGACTTCTGATGCACTTTCACGAGCTGCATTTGGTTCAAACTATGAAGAAGGTAAAAAGGTATTTGATCTTCAAATGGAACTCACTGAGCTAGTAATGAAACCATTCCCTCTTCCTGGAGCGAGGTAATTAAAATTACCACCACCATCCTGTTTCCTCAATTCTAAAAACTGATTAAAATATGCTGATTGTAAAAAAAATATTTTATGCATGTTGGTGCATATATGTAAAAATGACGCCTGGTGTATGAAACATTCCGCGTTCACGCAGGGTTAGGGGAAGGATCACACTCTAAGGGGTATGATGTAGGCAGCTTACCCTGATGCAAGCACAAGGCTCGAACCCCTGACCTATAGGTTACAAGCAGTGGTGAAGCCAGAATTTTCTCAAGGGATGTCAAAATATAAATAATTAGATATATCGAAAAATCAAGGGGAGTCAACATATAGTAAATATACATAAAATAAAAAAAATTATCTAGCAATATAGTATAATTTTGCTGTGAAGGGGTGACACCCCTTGGTTCAGTATAGCTCCGCCACTGATTACAAGGAGACAACTTTATCGTTGCTCCAAAGCTCTCGTTCTGACGTATATAAGTAAAATTCAAATAGAGAAATATCTTTATATGTTCATTGACAAGTTTGTTTTTAACTTTGTAGTCTTTTGCCTACTAAAACAAACCGAAGGGTAAAGGAGATAGCTAGGGAGGTGAGATCTTCACTTGAAGGTATTATTAGTAAAAGGTTGAACGCAATGGAAGCAAAAGAAGCTGGCAAAAATGATGACTTACTGGGAGTATTACTAGAATCTAACTTTAAGGGAAATTAAAGAAGGTGGTCAGAACAAGAATCTGGAAATGAGTATGGATGAGGTAATTGAAGAATGTGAATTCTTCTATTTTGCTGGGCACGAGTCAACTTCACTTCTGATTATGTGGGCATTAGTTCTATTATCTAAGCATTTGGACTGGCTAGAACGTGCTAGAGAAGAGATTTTACAAGTTCTTGGAGGCCAAAAACTAGATTTCTATGATTTATCTCGACTGAAAGTCGTAAGTTTTTCCTTCATCCTCTGCAGCGAACATTCTCTGGAATTAAACTCATAAAATTTAGATATGTCAAATTTAGCCCATAAATATATAGTTCATCCAACTCGTCCAAATTTGAGCGGGTCGAACTATATATATATTCATTTGCAGGTCAGTTTTGACATAATCCAAGTTAATCTATCTAAAAACATGGGTCAATTTGATTTGATATGAAGCTCAAATTAAGCCAAACAGCCTAAATCCGCTCATATGATAATTTATCAGAACATGGGAAAATAAGCCTTTTTTTAGTTTGATATTGCCATGATAATTGAAAGAAAAAGCTTAGTTTAATTCGTTCAATATGGTGATTAAACAAATTATATATAAGAACAAACAAATACAAACAAACAAATAAAAAAAAATTAAGTCGGACCGGTTAGGTTATGACCTACTGGTTAGTCCAAATTGATCAGTCCATCTTGATCCAAGTAAATATTGAACAGATTATGAAACTCATCATGTTTGTTGATGTTTATCCTTAAATACGAGTAACAATTAAATTTGTACGTGGTATTAAGGATACGTGACTTGGCCTGATACAATTAAAGAATGAATGATAAATAAAGGCTAAATTAAATAAGTGAAAGAGTAAGCAAACCACCAAAGTTGAACAATTCAGCTGACGGAATGAACAGGAATGAAACAAGTATTTTATGAATAAGACAGTAAAAATATGCTAACTTTGTATATTGATCGTATGTTGTGTTGTGTGTTGTATACAGTAGGGTTGAATTCTTTATATAGGAGGAGAAAAGAATCCTATACAAGGTAAAAAACCTAATTACAGGGTAAAAGATCCCTAAAATTATTGGGTTCAACGTCTTCGCGGATTTGGGCCGTGATTCCCGCCGAGATGTTTACATGCCACGAGATTTCCGGCCCTTCCGTTATATGAATTTGATATTTTTACCGTAAGATGCTTTACCCGGACCAGTCTCGGTAACCTTATCTCGAATGCCTTGGCTTCAAGCTTTATTCCGATGATACCTGACCTCGGACTTCCCTTCTCGAAGTGCCGGTCTCGATCTGCAGGAGGGCGACCCCAATCGACACCGATCTTCAAAATCCAAGACTGGTGCTTCCTGTGCGCTCGATCGTATCCGACCCCATACAGATAATTCCCTCGTTTTTTGGAGAGTAATGACAAAAAACGATATGAGCCGTCGCTTTTTAAGATTAGATTAAGTGAGAACACACTTATAGAGAACGACACGAAGTTCGAAGCATCAAATCAGATAACATAAAAATATCTTGCTGATGGATGACGGCAGCATGATGACGCACGTGGCCATTACCAAAAAAGGTCTTTTCTTGCCCTTGCTCTCTGCACCTCTGCTTTTCAAGTGAACTTCTTTTATACACTCTCCATTGCTCGCTTCCCATCTCTTCAACTCTAATGGCGAAACATCTAAATCCGTCCCTCAAAAACAGCAACCTTCTTCCTCTCAACCCCTTGAAGAGGTTGAGCTTGTCGTCGTTGAGGAAACTTTTACAGAACCTCCTTTAAAAGCTTTCGTACCGGTCGGATGCTCGACCGGCTCTGACTTCAAGGTAGAGAAGGCCTCCTCAGTACCGGGCCGGGGCAAACCGGTCGCTAGGTACATTAGCTCAATCACGAACAAAATCCTTGACAGGGTGAAGGTGGAGTGTAACTAGGTCGGCAAGGACGTGGTAGTCCCCTCTCCGGATGAGGCGATTACCACCCACATGGAGAGTTATTTGAGCGTCTATACCTACCCCTTCACGTTGGGACCTTTGGGCCCCATTATTGTCGCCTTTTGCAAAAGGTACAATGTTACATTGGGTCAGGTTCATCCCTCCGTTTGGCGGATAGTTCACCTTTTTCGCTTTTTCGTGAGTAAGGTCGACGGGCACCCCTTCACCGTTGATCATTTGCTTCGACTGTACAGTCCCCGAGTCTTCCGAGGAGGGCTAATAAAACTTGCTCGCCGGGCCAGCAAAGCCCCGTTTTCGAGCATTGATGAGGACAAGGACCGAGGTTGGATGAGCCGATTCGCTCGAATAAAAACCTCGGACCTTATCCCTGCAGAGGACATGTCGTTCCCTGAAAAGTGGAACATGAACCGTAAGCATCGTTTTCTTACCTAAATCCATCTGTTGTTCTTCTTTTGATATCACACTGATATATTTTGTAAGGTGTAGCCGTTTCTCAGATGTCGGCCGCGATTCAACACTTGGAGGAGTGGGTCCGGAAAGTGGTAGCTCAGAGGACCTACTCGGAGCGAGCTTGGCGTGAAATATCGAAAGGCCTTTGTGAGGCCAAAAATCATGGTGAGCTCAATAATGTTTTTATTCCTTGTCATATGTGATTGGCGCTGCTGATATCTTACTTCCTGCTTTCTTTGTAGGTCTATCGAAGGATGCTGAATTGAGGCCGTCATCCACCGATAGAGAGGTTCCCTGTCCTTCCCCTGTTTCGGAGAAGGAGGGAGAGAAGAAAAGAAAAGAAGTCCCCGGTCCCCCAGAGCCCGAGAAAAGTAGGGTTAAGAAGAAAAGCATAGCTCGTAGGCCTAGGATCGCCGACCTGGCTATTCGGCTGAGCGATGATTCCGAGGAAGATAGGAACCTCGGTACTTTAAATAATGAACCATATCGGGCAGTCCCCGAGCTGAGGATCGATGAAGCTTGCATCCCTCGAGCAGAGGACCTCGAAATAGGGACGAGGACCGGGGCATGCGACGATGCAGGAGAGGCAGTACAAGGAACCTCGGACCTCCCAGATATAATGGACTCTCCCTCTTTTTTGGAGGCAACCCTCAATGAAGCCCGGGCTGCCAGGATGCACACGCCGAGCAGAGGCCCAGTACTGGCCGAAGCCGTCGAAGACTTTTTTGATGGAGAGCCATCGGCTGATACCTTCAGGCTCGAAGTGCCGAGAAAGAGCCCTTCCGCCGAGACAAGCGGGGTATCTATCGGTCTCAAGTTAGTCGATAGATTTCCCACTCCAAGTTCCAATCCTGATCGGAAGAGGGTAGTAAAGTTCACCATTCCCGAAGATGCTAGGGCTTTGGCTGCGCCCGTAGGCGTGGCTAGCTACCTTCGTTGTTTGGTGACCGAAGAGGATCAGGCTGCAATGGATGCGGTGGACGCGACCTGTTTATTCAACGAAGCTCAACAGGCGGCAAATAAGGTAAAATTCCTCATAGGCTCTATTTGGCGTCCGTTACCGTATTCTTAGACTTGTACTGACTGTTTTATTTTTTCCTCACACCTTGCAGTCTTTGGTGCTTCATCACGAGGCGTTCCTTCGACAAAGGGAAGAAAAGGCACGGCGCCAGCGGCTCGAGGGGGAAATGTCGACTCTTCGAGCCGAGCTGGACTTCGTGCGTAAAGAGAATGACAAAACACTCGACCAGCTGGGGCAGCAAATTGACCGAGTAAATCAACTTCGGTCCGTAGTGAGCGAGGCCAAGGCATAAAACGATGAATGGAGAGCCAAGGCCGATATATTGACTTCGGAGAAGGAAACCCTCCGGGCTCGTGTAGTACCCTTGGAAGAGCAACTTTCTGAGGCACAAGAGAAAATCGGGGTTCTGACCAAGAGCACTGATTCACTTCAGTCCCAAGTCGAGGCGCTCACTCTGGATCGGGATATCCTGGTAAACAAGCTGCAATCAGCAAAATCCGAGATTGCCAAGTCCAAAGCCGATGTCGATGATCTGATAGCTCAATACAGAGCTGATGTCGAGGCTGCCCAAGAGCAATCAAAGATTTTGGTCGAGTACGCTAAGTGTCAAACTCGCCTTTCCATTCTCGAGGAGCTGCAAGGTCGAGGCTTCGATCTATCTACCGAGGTCAATGAAGCAGCAAAGATCGAAGCCGATGTAAGGAAGCGGGCCTTCCCTGAAGAGGAAGAAGAAGATGATTCCGATTGATGCTGCCTGTAATACGATATGGCCTTTTGTAACATACTTTAATTCGTATATATGAAAGAGTTCCTCTATTTTTTCTGACTTTGTTATGAAATTTTCAATATTGCAAATTTTCCTGCCTCCCGGGCTTAGCTAGGTTTATTCCACCATAAATTTTCTCCCTCTACGGCTGATCGAGTAAGGCCTACACCTCGAAGGGAGGAATCGAGATTTGCCTAGATGAATCTTATTTCTCTCCGTTAATTTGACAGGACCTTGGTCCGTTAAGGAATTGAACCCGTTTAACAGATTTCCACCCAATTCGGCCTTGGCCTTTTATGAATTCGGAGTTGCCTTCATAGGTTCTATTTCTCCCCGAATTTTATTAATTCGACGCGGCTTTGGCCTATTAAAAAATCGGGATCATGCCTTAGCAGATTTTGTTTCCTTTCGAATTTTACTGACTTGATTCGACCTTAGCCCTTTTAAAGAATCAAGGTTTTGCCTTGGCAAGTTTCAATCATCCTCGAATTTAACTTGATTCGGCCTTAGCCTTTTATGAATTTGGATTTGCCTAAGTAGGTTTTATTTCCCTTCGAGTTTTGCTAACTTGATATGGCCTTGGCCTTTCAAAAATTTTGGGGTTTGCCTTAATAAGTCTTATCTCCCTCTGAATACCGCGCAAATATTTGAACAATGTTAGTTTTCGATAATGTAATGAAAATCAAAGAGGCCCTTAGGCTCAGAAGCAAAATATCGGTGCCAAAGAATCTTTATTAGCATTCATACGCTTGAACAACTTTGCTCAAAGGGTAGATCAATCTATTTGGGCACGGGTCTTTTGACCGTTTGACCCTTACATTGATTCCTAATGATCTACGAAGAGTCCCCCCGAATTGAAGTAGCTAAGCAAAGATTCGAAGTAGATAAGTAATCTCCAGATATTTAAGGTCGATCGAAGTTGTGCACCAAATATCATTATCTTCGATGAGTGACCGATCTAAGTTAGCACGATTTCCTGGTTGCCTCATTAAAAACCTTGCCGTAAAACCCGATTTGGGACAAAACCAGTCGAAGAAAAAAAAGTGCAACGCGTGCTTTCAGTCCCAGTGTCCCGTGTTTCCTGGCTCGATGTCACTCTATTTGCTACCTGCAGACGTTAGTATCATAAAACAAACAAAATGAAAAAAGAAATTTATTACCTTAACAATAGTATCGCTTCAGGTGGCTCACGTTCCAATTGTTTGGCAGCTGCTTGCCATCCATAGTTCCGAGCTTGTAAGATCCCTTTCCGATAATCTTCAATATAGTATAGGGCCCTTCCCAGTTCGGTCCTAGTTTTCCTTCGTATGGATCTCGAGCGTTGGGTGTAATTCTTCTAAGTACTAAGTCCCCAATGTTGAAGTATCGGAGATGGTCTCTCGCATTGTAATACCTTTCAAGTTTTTGTTTTGCGCCGCCATTAGAATAAGGACCGCTTCCCTCCTTTCATCCAATAGTTCCAGGCTGACGTTCATAGCTTCTTGGTTTGATTCTTCGGTTGTGTATCGGAACCTGATGTCAGTTCGCCTACCTCGACTGGTATTAACGCTTCAGAACTATAAACTAGGGAGAATGGAGTGGCCCCGGTGCTGGTTTTCTCGGTTGTGCGATATGCCCATAGAACCTCGGGCAGCATTTCCCTCCATTTTCCCTTTGCGTCGGCTAACCTTTTCTTCAAGTTTTGAATTATAGTCTTGTTGGTTGACTCGGCTTGACCGTTGCCGCTGGGTTGATAAGGAGTTGATAATATTCTCTTGATCTTGTTATCTTCGAAGAACTTTGTTACTTTGCTACCAACGAATTGCTTGCCATTATCGCATACGACTTCTGATGGCATCCCAAACCGGCAAATAATATGGTTCCATATGAAGTCGATCACTTCCTTTTCCCTGACCTTTTCGTAAGCCTGTGCTTCCACCCACTTGGAAAAGTAGTCAGTCATAAAAAGAATAAATTAAGCTTTAATTGGTGCACGAGGGAGAGGGCCGACGATGTCCATCCCCCACTTCATGAACGGCCATGGCGATAGGACCGAATGCAATGTCTCTCCAGGTTGGTGAATCATCGGTGCGTGCCTTTGGCACTTGCTGCACTTGCGTACGAACTCCTTCGTATCTTTCTCCATGTCGATCCAATAGTAACCGGCCCGAATTATTTTTCGAGCCAAGGATTCGGAGCCGGAGTGATTGCCGCATGTGCCTTCGTGTATCTCCCTTAAGATGTATTCGGTGTCACCGGGCCCAAGACATATGGCGAGGGGACCTCCGAATGTTCTTCTGTATAGGGTTCCATCGCCGGACAAACAAAATCGGGCTGCCTTTGTGCGTAACGCTCTCGATTCTTTGGGATCCGATGGGAGCTTACCTGAACTGAGATAATCTATGTATTTGTTCCTCCAATCCCAGGTCAAGCTTGTTGAGTTAATTTCGGCATGGCCTTCTTCCACCACCGACCTTAATAGTTGCACGACCTTTTCAGAATCAATCTCCTCATCTTCGACCGATGATCCTAAGTTGGCGAGGGCATCGGCCTCACTATTTTGTTCTCGCGGTATGTGCTGTAGGGTCCATTCTTTAAACCTATGTAGTGTGACCTGAAGCTTGTCCACATACCTTTGCATTCGCCCCTCTCTGACTTCGAACGTCCTGTTTACTTGATTGACAACGAGGAGGGAATCACATTTAGCCTCGATTATCTCTGCGCCCAGGCTTTTGGCCAACTCTAAACCTGCAATCATAGCTTCATAGTCTGCTTCGTTGTTAGTTAATTTTGCAGTCTGAATAGACTGTCGAATTGTATTCCCAGTCGGGGGCCTTAGTACGATACCAAGCCCTGATCCCCTCGAATTGGAGGCGCCGTCTGTGAACAAAGTCCACACTCCTGAAAGAGTCCCCGATTCGGTCATAAGTTCTTTCTCGACCTCGGGTACAAGCGACGGCATGAAATCGGCGACAAAATCTGCCAGAACTTGAGATTTGATCGAGGTTCGAGGCCGATATTCGATATCGTATCTGCTTATTTCAATGGCCCATTTAGCCAGCCGGACCGATAGCTCGGGTTTGTGCATGATATTCCTAAGGGGATAAGTTGTTACTACGCATATGGGATGGCATTGGAAATATGGTTTAAGCTTCCTAGAGGCACTTAATAAAGCGAGTGCTAGCTTTTCCAAATGTGGGTATCTAGTTTCGGCCTCACCTAGGGTTCTACTGACGTAATAAATGGGGAATTGCGTACCTTGTTCTTCTCGGACCAGGACCCTGCTCACCTCTACTTCCGAAACGGGTAGGTAAAGGTGTAGTTGCTCACCTGTCTTTGGTGTATGCAAAAAAGGTGGACTAGAAAGATACCTTTTAAGCTCCTCTAAGCACGTTGACATTCCGGAACCCACGAGAATTCATTCTTCTTTTTCATCAAGTTGAAGAATTGGTGGCTCCTATCGGATGATCTCGAGATGAATCGGCCTAGGGCTGCTATCCGTCCTATCAGCTTCTGCACAGCTTTCACACTGTCTACGATTGTTATATCTTCGATGGCTTTGATTTTATCGGGGTTGATTTCTATCCCTCGGTTCGAGACCATGAGTCCAAGGAATTTTCCCGAACCCACTCCGAATGCACACTTCTCTGGGTTCAACTTCATGTTGTACCGTTTTAGCACATCGAACGTTTCCTGCAAATGACTCAAATGGTCCTCAGCTTGCAGGGACTTAACTAGCATGTCATCGATGTAAACTTCCATTGTTATTCCTAGTTGTTTCTCGAACATCTTATTCGCTAGGCGTTGATTGGTAGCCCCCGCGTTTTTTAGTCTGAACGGCATCACGTTGTAGCAATAAGTACCATACTTAGTGATGAAGGATGTCTTTTCTTGATCATCCTTATCCAGTCGTATCTGGTTGTAACCAGAATAGGCATTGAGAAAGCTAAGGGTCTCGTGGCCAGCGGTAGCATCGATCACACGATCGATGTTGGGCAAGGGAAAAGAATCTTTGGGGCACGCCTTATTTAGATCTTTATAATCTATGCACATCCTTAGCTTATTTTCCTTTTTAGGAACTACAGCTACATTTACTAGCCACTCAGGGTATTTGACTTCCCGTATGGACCCTATATTTACAAGTTTAGTTACCTCGTCCTTGATGAATGCTTGCTTGATCTCGGACTGAGGTCTTCTCTTTTGCTTGACTGGCCGGAATTTTGGATCAATGCTCAGTTTGTGAGTTGTAATTTCCGGTGGTATCCCTGTTATGTCAAGATGGGACCAAGCAAAAGAGTCTTCGTTAGCTGAAAGAAATTTACTTAGTTTAGCCATGAGCTCCGAGCTTAGGCCCGAACCCAGGTATACCTTCCGATCCGGCGAGTCGCCTCGGAGTGAAATCTGCTCGAGCTCCTTAACCATTGATTTGGTTGCATCGGACTCGTCGGGTCCGATGAATGACCGGGGAACCCCATAATCATCATCTTCGAGATGATCCTGCTCACCTTCATTTGTTGAAGGTGGTGTCTGTGATTGCTATTGGGTCTTTTTGGGAAGGAGCGGTCGGCTTTGGCACTGCCTCTTCTACTGCGAACATCTCCCTCGCAGCGTGTTGTTCTCCGTAAATAGTTACGATCCCATCAGCCGATGGGAATTTCAACATCTGGTGCAGTGTTGAAGGTACTGCTCTGATATCATGAATCCATGGCCTCCCGAGCAAGGCATTGTACCTCATGTCTCCTTCGATTACGTAAAACTTTGTTTCCCGAACAGTACCGGCGGTGTTCACCAGCAACGTTATTTCCCCTTTGGTTGTTTCACAATCCATGTTGAAACCATTGAGAATTCGAACTTCAGGGATAATCTGATTTGTAAATCCGAGCTACTCGATAACCCACGATCGAACTATATTGGCTGAACTACCAGGATCGACGAGTACACGCTTCACCCGAGTTTTGTGTATGAGCATCGATATTACTAGGGCGTCGTTATGGGGTTATATAACTCCTTCTGCATCTTTATGGCTGAAGCTCAAGGTTCCTTCCACCGCATAATCCCGAGTGCGCTTTTCTCGGGTGATAGATATCTTGGTACGCTTTAATACTGGGCCTTGGGGTGTATCCACCCCTCCGATTATCATGTTGATTGTGTGTTGAGGCTCCTCCCAGTTTGCTAGCCTGTTCCTGTTCCCATAATGGTTTTTGGCTCGGTCGCTCAAAAACTCTCGGAGGTGCCTGTTCTCGAGCAACCGTGCCACCTCTTCCCTCAATTATCGACAGTCTTCTGTCTTATGTCCATTTGTGCTGTGGTACTTACATATCAAGCTAAGGTCTCTCTTAGCTGGATCCGATTGCAGCGGTCGAGGCCACCTGGTATCTTTAATGCGACCGATGGTCGATACGAGAGTCGCTGAATCGACATTGAAGTTGTATTCCGACAGTCGGGGTGCTTCTCGGTGACCAGCAACTTTTTCTAAGTTATTTCTTAACAACGGTCCTTGGTTCCTTCGAGTAGGATTGTTCCTCCTTTCCTGTCTCGGGGAACCCTGCCTTCCTAGAATGACCCTTCGATCGCTGTGGTACGGTCAATGCCTATCTCTATTCGATCTTGGCTCTCGAAAATTATCTCTTTGAGTCATGTCGTGAGTTCTGACGGGGTTAGTGGATCCCGAGGGGGCCCCAAGCTGATCGTCTTCGACCCTGATCTTCGATTGATACCGATTATGTATGTCCGTCCAAGTAGCAGCCGGATATTCGATCAAGCTTTGCTTAAGCAGTTGTGAAGCCATTGAACTTCGGGCGTTGAGCCCTTGAGTGAAAGCTTGTACGGCCGAATCATCGGTGACCGGTGGTAGGTCTATCCATTCCATTTGAAAGCGAGATACAAATTCCATCAGCATCTCGTTGTCTCCTTGGCTGACCTTGAATAAATCCGATTTTCATGTCTCGACTTTGATGGCACCCGCATGAGCTTTTACGAAGGTGTCCGCAAGCATGGCAAAAGAATCGATGGAATTCGGGCGCAAGTTGTGATACCAAGTCATTGCTCCCTTTGACAAGGTCTCCCCGAATTTTTTTTAGGAGAACGGACTCAATCTCATCGTCTTCGAGATCATTTCCCTTTATGGCGTATGTGTACGCTGTTACGTGCTCATTTGGGTCAGATGTCCCGTTGTACTTGGGGATTTCTGGCATGCGGAACTTTTTTGGTATAGGTTTCGGGTCAGCGCTTGATGGGAAAGGCTTTTGCACGAACTTCTTCGAATCTAAGCCTTTCAGCACCGGGGGTGCTCCTGGAATATGATCCACCCTCGAATTATATGTTTCTATTTTCTTATCATTGGGTTCAATCTTCTTCTCGCCCGACTCGACTCGCTTGGTCAGCTCCTCAAGCATCTTCATGATCCTAGAATTTGTTCCCAATACGCTTTCGTCCGGTTGTGCTGCGGTCGGTTCATTTTCGGGAACAACTCCTCGAGAAGAACCGGCTTCAACCCTATCCGAAATTTGACTGCGACTTTGCAATTGAGCGATGGCTGCTTGCTGGGCTTGTAACATGTCAAAAATCATTTTGAGACTAATCCTGTCCCCTTCTTTGTTTAGAGTTCTCGAGCGGTGTTCTCTTTGGACACTGTTCAACGGGCCAGAAGTCTAATCCACATCGACTGCCATTTGAGAATTAGCATCGACTGGAACTTCATTACCGGGCATCACATTGTTGTTTTCGCCCTGGTGGTCGAACTCATCATTGACAAACTGAGGCACGGATTGTGAGTGCGACATGACTGCGTTATAGCTTGAAAACAAAAGATTCTGCAAAGAACAAGCGTAAAATAGTGTGTGATAGAAAATTGTATTAAACGTTCACTATTATCCTTAGCCCCACGGTGGGCGCCAAACTGTTTACCATTAAATACGAGTAACAATAAAATTTGTACGTGGTATTAAGGATACGTGACTTGGCTTGATACAAGTAAAGAATGAATGATAAATAAAGGCTAAATTAAATAAGTGAAAGAGTAAGCAAACCACCAAAGTTGAACAATTCAGCTGTGACGGAATGAACAGGAATGAAACAAGTATTTTATGAAGAAGACAGTAAAAATATGCTAACTTTGTATATTGATTGTATGTTGTGTTGTGTGTTGTATACAGTAGGGTTGAATTCTTTATATAAGAGGAGAAAAGAATCCTATACAAGGTAAAAAACCTAATTACAGGGTAAAAGATCCCTAAAATTATTGGGTTCAACGTCTTTGCGGATTTGGACCGTGATTCCTGCCGAGATGTTTACATGCCACGAGATTTCCGGCTCTTCTGTTATATGAATCTGATATTTTTACCGTAAGATGCTTTACCCTGACCGGTCTCGGTAACCTTATCTCGAATGCCTTGGCTTCGAGCTTTATTCCGATGACACCTAACCTCAGACTTCCCTTCTCGAAGTGCCGGTCTCGATCTGCAGGAGGGCGACCCCAATCGACATCGATCTTCGAAACCCAAGACTGGTGCTTCTTGTGCGCTTGATTGTATCTGACCCCATACAGTTGATTCGATTCATTTTAACTAGCCAAAATGTAGTCAACTCGCCCATTTGACATCCTAAAACAACATTCTTTTTTTTCATTTGCACTTTAGTGTCCCAAAAATAGTACTACCATTCTTTCTGATAAACTCTTTTCACAGGTCAATATGGTTCTACTTGAGACTCTAAGGTTATATCCACCAGGAGTTATATTTTCACGTGTGCTTGACGAAACAACCAAATTGGGAAATATAACTTTATCTACTTGGAGTTCAAATCTACATAGCTACATTTTTCATGCATCGAGACAAAGAAACATGGGGCAATGACGCAAATGAATTCAACCCAGAAAGATTTAGTTAAGGTGTTGCAAGCGCAATAAATGGAAATTTTGGGTATATCCCATTTGGTTTTGGTCCTCGGGTATGCATTGGACAAAACTTTGCCATGTTATAAGCTAAAGTCGCACTTGCCACACACGGTCGAAATCGGGCTCAACTATTGCACGACAGGTCGGGCTCGGAACGTAAAGGGTTGAAGATCGACCCCGAGTCTCATCGAATCAGAATACGAGGTCAGAATGTCCGTCCTCGAGAACATTGAGCCTGTGATTCCGTAATAGACCTTGACCCAGAATAAGTTCGAGGGGGGAAGATCATCGAACCAAAATAATAGAAGGCCGAAATATCCGTAACGGGTCGCGCATCACGGCGTGAATCTCAGCACGTATCAATGGAACCGCTTAATTAGCAAATCATGAGATTTTTTACCTTATACAAAATTGTATCTAAAGTAAGATTCCTCCACTATATAAAAGGGGGGTTTGATTATTTGTAAAAGACATTGTCACTGACATTTTAAAGCTATATACTGATCTCTTTAGTTATTATTGTCTCACCACTCTATTCCGACACCGATTGCGACGTTTCTTGGCCGAAAGGCGATCAACCTTCAAGGCCAAGACTGCTTAACTTGTGTGGTTTGTATTTATCTTTTATCATTAATTTCAATTTCAATCTGATTTCTCATTTTTGTATCAAGTTAGATCACGTATCCTTAAAACCGCGTATAAATTTAATTGTTATCCGAATTTGAGGGTAAATAGTTTGGCACCCACCGTGGAGCTAAGGATAATATGGTTATTTGATACAAATCTCCATAAAACACACTGCTTCACACTTGCACTTTGAAGTGTCTTTGATTCCAAGCTATAATACAAAAATGTCAAACTCTCAATCGGCACCTCTGCATGTTGACGGCGAGTCCGGTCACCAAGGTGTAAATAACAACATAGCACCCCGTAAAGAGATTCCGATCGCAGATCCAATTGACGCTAATTCGCATGTGTCTATTGATGCAAACCTACCTACCGACCCCAAAAATAGGGTTCATGGAGGAGTCCGATTGGCAACTCGAAACACACAAAACCTTGAAGGGGACGGGATCAGTCTACGAATGATCTTCGAAATGTTGCAGACTCAACAAGCGGTGATAGCTCAGTTACAGAACCGAAGCCGTGCACCGAGCAGGGTAGAGCCCGATCCTTCCCGGGAAATTACCCGCAGGGACGAATCAGTCGTAGAAAGCTCAAACGAACATTAATCGGGGGCTGACCCCGAGATTATAAAGATGCTCGAGGAGCTGACAAAACGGATAGAATCAGGGAGAAAAAGATCGAGGCAAACGACAAAAAGGTGGAAACCTACAATTCCAGGGTAGACCAAATCCCAAGAGCACCTCCGATATTGAAGGGCTTGGATTCCAGAAAGTTCGTGCAAAAATCTTTTCCACCAAGCGCGACTCCGAAGTCGATCCCCAAGAAATTCCATATGCCCGAAATACCCAAGTATAACGGAATGACCAACCCACACGAACATGTAACCTCGTATACATGTGCTATCAAAGGGAACGACCCGAAGGACGATGAGATCGAGTCTGTTCTGTTGAAAAAATTTGGGGAGACCCTGTCGAAGGGAGCTATGATATTGTATCACAATTTACCTCCTAATTCTATTGACTCATTTGCTATGCTTGTAGATTCTTTCGTAAAGGTGAACACAGGTGCCACTAAGGTCGAGACTAGGAAATCAGACCTTTTCAAAGTCAAACAAAAGGATAACGAGGTGCTCAGAGAGTTCATGTCCTAGTTTCAAATGGAACGGATGGATCTGCCGCCGGTCACTGATGATTGGGCTATTCAAGCTTTCACTCAGGGACTTAATATTCGGAGCTCGATGGCTTCACAACAACTAAAGCAGAACTTAATAGAATACTCGGCTGTTATATGGGAGGACATACATAATCGGTATCAATCAAAAATTAGAGTCGAAGATGATCAGCTCGGAGCCCCTTCGGGTTCTGTCTATCCCGTTAGAACCCTCGACAGAGTCAAAAGAGATATCGATCGCGAACCAAGACCAAACAGGGACCGGTATCGGCCATATAATGAAGACCGAAGAAGTAGTAGGTTCGGGCGGAACTCCACAAAAAATGAAAGGAGAAATGACCGAGGCCAGAGTAACCGGGGACTCATGACCAAAAATAACTTCGATAGGTCCCTCGGGCCTAAAGAAGCACCGAGGCTATCGAAATACTAATTTAATGTCGATGCTGCCGCCATTGTATCAGCTATCAGGCGCATCAAAGATACTAAAAGACCTCGACCTCTACAATATGATCCAACCAAAGGGATCCTAACCAGATGTGCAAATATCATAGCACTCACAGTCACAGAATGGAAGATTATCGGCAACTGAGAGAGGAAGTAGCCCGACTATTCAATAACGGGCATATTCGAGAATTCTTGAGCGACTGAGCCAAGAATCATTTCAGGAACATGAATTCTAACAAACAGACGGAACAAGAAGAACCTCAACACGTCATTAACATGATCACCGGTGGGGTCGGTATCTCTCAGGGGCCGATGTTTAAACTCACCAAACTATCCATCACTAGGGAGAAACGAACTCGAGACTACATACCGAAAGGAACTTTATCTTTCTACAATGAGGACGTGGAAGGGATTGTACAGCCCCATAATGATGCACTGGTAATATCTATACTCATACATAAAATTCGAGTTAAATGTGTGTTAATTGATCTAGGTAGCTCGGCCAACATCATTCGATCAAGGGTCGTGGAGCAACTCGATCTACAAGACCAAATCGTTCCTGCAGTCCGAGTTCTAAACGGATTCAACATGGCATGTGAAATCACTAAGGGTGAGATAATATTACCGGTAAATACCACCGGCACCATACAAGAAGCTAAGTTTTATGTAATTGAAGGAGTTATGAGGTACAATGCTTTGTTCGGAAGGCCATGGATCTATAACATGAGGGCGGTGCCTTCAACGCTGTACCAGGCATTGAAATTTCCAACGCCTGACGGAGTTAGAACGGTCTACGGGAGAAAACTGGCTACAAAAGAGATGTTCGCGATCGAAGAGATGACACCGACATCTACAATTTCGACATCGAAAGGCCCAAACCAAGTGGTCAAAGACGGGACAAAATAGCAATCAATGATACCATCTTCGGCAGATTCGAACAAACAAGGGGAAGTCGAGGATGATGATTATGGGATTCCCAGATCTTTTATAACCCCCGATAATTTCGACACCACTAAATCGATGATCGAGGAACTGGAACAAGTTATAATGCGAGAGAACTTGCCGGATTAAAAGGTATACCTAGGCATGGGGATGAGCTCCGAGCTTAGGGTAAAACTCATTCAATTTCTTATAGCTAACTCGCTTGGTCCACCTCGATATAACAGGTATCCTATCGGAGATAACCACTCACAAGTTGAGCTTGGACCCGAAGTTCCATCCGGTTAAACAAAAGATGAGGCCCCAATCCGAAATCAAGCATGCTTTCATCAACGATGGGGTTATCTAAACTTCTTAAAATAGGGTCTATTCGGGAGGTCAAATACCCAGATTGGTTAGCAAACATAGTGGTAGTCCCTGAGAAAGGGGATAAATGAAGAATGTGTATAGACTATAAAGAATTGAATAAAGCATGCCCCAAAGACTCTTTTCCCTTGCTCAACATCGACTGCATGATCGATGCCACAAACGGTCATGAGACCCTCAGTTTTCTCGACACCTATTCCAGGTACAACCAAACATGGATAGACCCGGGTGATCAGGAAAAAACTTCCTTCATCACTAAATATGGCACATACTGTTATAACGTAATGTCGTTTGTATTAAAAAAATAATGGTGCCACATACCAAATTGAATGTTCGAGAAATAAATAGGGAAATCAATGAGGTTTACATTGACGACATGTTAGTTAAGTCCGTGCGAGCAGAGGACCATTTAAGACATTTGCAAGAAACATTCAGTATACTGAAGTAGTACAACATGAAGCTGAACCCAGAAAAATGTGCTTTTGGAGTGGAGCCGGGTAAGTTCCTCGGATTCATGGTATCCAATCGGGGGATCGAGATCAATCCTGATAAGATCAAATCCATCAAAGATATCACGGTCGTGGACAACGTAAAAGTCGTGCAAAGGTTAACAGGGCGAATAGCCGCCCTGGGGCGATTTATTTCGAGGTCGTCCGACAAAAGCCACCCATTCTTCGCACTATGAAGAAGAAGAACAATTTTTCGTGGACCCTAGAATGCCAGCAAGCTTTGAAGGAAATCAAAAGGTATTTATCGAGCCCGCCACTGCTTCACACACTGAAGGCGGACGAACAACTGTACTTGTACTTGGCGTTCTCGGAGATAGCGGGAAGTGGAGTCCTAGTTGGGAAGAGCAAGGTACGCAATTTCCAATTTACTATGTTAGTAGAACCTTAGGTGAGGCTGAAACTAGGTAGCCTCACTTGGAAAAACTGGCGCTCGCTTTGTTAAGTGCCTCTAGGAAGCTGAAACAGTACTTCCAATGTCATCCCGTATGTTTCGTAACTACTTACCCATTCAGGAACGTTATGCATAAGCCCGCGCTCTCGAGCCGATTGGTCAAATGCGCCATAGAAATATTACGACATTGAGTATCGACCTCGGACCGCCATTAAGTCTCAAATTTTGGCAGACTTTGTGGCCGACGTCACACCGACCCTAATACCAGAGGTCGAAAGAGAATTATTAGTTAACTCAGGAACTTCCTCGAGAATCTGGACCCTCTTCACAAACGGCGCCTCGAACGCAAAAGGGGTCGGACTTGGCGTCGTATTGAAGCCACCAACAGGTAATATAATTATACAATCTATTAAGACTGTGGAATTGACTAACAACGATTCCGAATATAAGGTCATGATTGCAAGCCTTGAACTAGCCAAGAGCTTGGGGGAGGAAGTGATAAAATCCAAGTGCGACTCCTTTCTTATGATAAACCAAGTCAATGGAATATTCGAGGTCAGAGAGGAAAGAATGCAAAGGTACTTGGACAAATTACAGGTGACATTACATCGGTTCAAAGAATGGACTTTGCAACATATACCTCAGGATCAAAATAGTGAGGTTGATGCCCTCGCTAACTTGGGTTCATTGGTAGAAGATGATGAATTCAACTCGGGAGAAGTCGTAAAACTTATGAGATCAGTGGTGGAAAAAGGTCATGCTGAGATCAACTCGACAAGCATAACTTGGGATTGGAGGAATAAGTACGTAGAATATCTCAGATCCGGTAAACTGCCCTCGGATCCAAATAGTCGAGGGCGCGTACAAAGCCGCCCCGATTTAGCCTGTCCAAAGATGGAACCTTGTTCAGAAGAACATTTGATGGCCCACTTGCAATATGTCTAGGGTCGGGCGATACTGAGTATGTTTGGATGCAAATCCACGAAGGTACCTGCGGAAATCATTCAGGCACCGAATCACTGATTCGAAAAATAATCAGAGCCGGTTATTATTGGATCGATATGGAAAAAGACGCAAAGGAATTTGTTCGAAAATGTTATGAATGCCAAAGACACACTCCGATGATCCATCGACCCCGGGAGATGCTCCACTCGATTTTATCACCATGGTCGTTCATGAAGTGGGGAATAGACATCTTTTGGCCCCCTTCAGTGGGCATCAGGTAAAGCTCAATTTATACTATTTATGACTGATTATTTTTCTAAGTGGGTGGAAGCCCAGGCATATGAGAAGGTCAGGGAAAAAGAGGTCATTGATTTCATTTGGGACCACAACATATGCCAATTCAGAATGCCAGCTGAGATCGTATGCGATAACGGGAAATAATTCATCGGTATCAAAGTAACCAAATTCCTCAAAGATCACAAGATCAAAAGGATCCTATCGACACCCTATCACCCTAGTGGGAAGGACAAGCTGAATCTACCACAAAACCATACTCCAAAACCTCAAAAAGATGTTAATCGCTGCCAAAGGAAGATGGAAGGAAGTGTTACCAGAAGTCCTATGGGCATACCGTATGACCTCGAAGTCCAGCATGGGGGTTACCCCATTCTCTTTGATTTATGGCGCCGAAGCTTTGATACCGGTCGAGGTTGGAGAACCAAGTATCAGATTTTGATATGCAACAAAGGAATTGAACGACGAGGCCATGAGTACGAACCTGGAGCTATTAGATGAAAGGCGCGAAGCTGCCCTTGTTCGGTTGGCTGTCTAAAAGCAACGGATCGAGAGATATTACAACAGAAGGGCCAATCTTCGATACTTCAACGTCGAGGACCTAGTGTTAAGAAAGGTCACACTGGACACACGAAACCCGAACGAGGGAAAGTTGGGACTGAACTAGGAAGGACCTTGTCATATCATCGAAATCACCAAAAAAGGATCCTACAAGCTCGGAATAATGAATGGTGAACAACTACCGAACAACTGGAATATAATTCACTTGAAGCGATATTACTGCTAAGGTACTGCCCCATTCTTTATTTTATTTACATTTTAAGCTAATGCTTACAGGTAGCAAACAAGGGACAATACGAGATGTTAGGTCTGAAAGCACGCGTTGCACTCTTTTTCCCTTGGACCGATTTTGTCCCAAATGGGTTTCACGGTAAGGTTTTTAACGAGGCAACAAGTAAATCGTACTAACTTAGAATCGAAGGCCGGTAACGAACCGGTGACGATGATCACAACAATATTCGAGGCCTTTCTTCGATCTATCCCGAATACTGGGGGGGGGGGTTACCCTCTGATATCGACTTTAGCATGGAAAGAGACTTCAGGATTGAAGGGTCTCGATCAATAGGATTTACTGTAAGATCCAAACGGTCAAACGAATCGTGCTCACATAGACTGCTCGAACCCTGACACAAAGCTTGTACACATACATTACTATTATGCACAAGAATAAAGAGAAGTCTCTTCTTTGCAAACGTCTTGTCTTTTAAAACTTTTCCTTTACATTTCTCAAGGAATTCCCTGCTTCTGATCTCCTAAAGGAAATGAGCCCAAGGGCCGCCTTAACCGGAGTTCGAATAATCATTCTCTCACTCGGGGTTTGCTGTCCGAAAACAAACTCAGACGGTCCAAGTTATTAAACCTCAGTGGCATAAGACCTATTAGGCAACCCCTGAACTTTATAGGCTAAGGCCGTTCCGAATTAACAGTACTCGAGGGCACGAAGCTTATTTAGAAATGCCCGAATTAAAAGGCTAAGGCCGTTCTGAGTTAACAGTACTCGAGGGCACAAAACTTATTTGGCAATGCCCTAATAAAAAGGCTAAGGCCATTCCGAGTTAACAAAACCCGAGGGCACAAATCTTATTTGGCATTGCCCGAACTATAAAGGCTATGGCCACATAAACACAACTCGGAAACGTCTGAAGCCCGTAACAAAAACAACAAGGCATTGAAATTTCTTAACCGGTTATAAAGGCTACCCTCAGCAAATTATAAACCTAAACTACTTTGAGGAAAAGTTTTCGGTAACATCGAATCCCCACGATGCCTCAAAATGAAATAATGTTAAAGGCAAGGTTTGTTCGAACCTTCGAACACAACTTAACTATTTCATGCTAAGGCATTTCGATCTTTGCGAATACAAATAAAAAAGCAAAGGAAAAACTTGAAAGCTGTGAAAGGCAAGCCTCATATAATATATCAAAAATTCTTTTTACAAGGGCTGAACAGCCCCGATACAAATTTTTACAAAGGCCGAGCAGCCTTGATACACAATATTAAGCACAGAAAGGAATAAAATCAAACAGAAGCGACCTAATCTCGATTGGATTCCGCCTCATCATCAGGATTTTCGGGGTCTTCATTCTTCGGACCCGACTGAACCCTCGAAATCATCCTCTTCGGGATAGGCCAATTTTCTGGCCTCGGCTTCAAACACCTTGACATCCTCAATCTCCGCAGATAAGTCAAAACCTCGAGCATGGACTTCCTCGAGGGCCTGCCTACGAGAGTGCCACTTCATATGCCCCACTATATTTTTTGATTGGTCTTGAGCCGCTTCGGCATCAGCCTTGTACTGAGCCACCATTTCATCAGCTTCGACTTTGATCACGGCGACTTCCGACTTGGCCGTTTTAAGCTCCTTGGCCAGATTATCTCCTTCTGAGACGACCGAACCTACCCGAGATTGAAGCTCCTCAACCCTTTTGGTCTGGATCTCGGCCTTTTCCTTTGCCGCTCGTAGCTGGGTTTCGGTTGAAGTTAGTTGTGCCTAAATTGCCTCTTTTTTTGAGGCCAGGTGATCCATCTTGCCTCTCCATTCATCGGGCTCAGCTTTAACCACATCCATCTCAATTCGAAGTCGATCAATCCGATCAAGTTTTTGCTGCACTTGTGGATTTTGACCATCGGTCACCGAATCAAATTCATCATCACTTATTTTGAAAACTTTTACCTGCTCGACCTAGTCAGTATGATCCTTCCGAGCAACCTCCAGTTCGGCAGGGAGGCTCTTAGCCTCCCCTTCGAGCTGCTCACTAAGAATTTTAAAGGTGTCTTTCTTCTCAGTAAGCTCCCGAGTCTTGGCCTCGTGGCGTTTGAACTCTTCCCAGTATCAGAGAAAAGCCTCGTGGTGAAGTACCGAGGCCTGCAAGCACAAAGGAAAATGTTACGATTACTTACGACAAAATCGAAGTACATAATAAAGGGACATCCAAAGTTACCCGATTCAATGCCTGTTGAGCTTCGTTGAATAGGCAGAGTGATTTCACCTCATTCATTTTGGCTTGATCCTCTTCGGTCACCAAGCACCGAAGATAGCTGGTCACCCCTACGGGGGTGGAAAGAATCTGGGCATCCTCAGGAAGGGAAAAGACAACGGTGCGTTTCCGATCAGGATATGCGCTCAGGGCAGGGAATCGATCGACCAATTTTGGACTCGAGGAAGGCCCGCTTGTTTCAGAGGGTGAGTTCTTCCTCGGTATCTTTGAATCTCCAAACCCAATAGCATCCTCCGTGGCCGTCGAATCCACACCATCGAAAAAACCACAGAAAGGGTCTTTTGATCTATTGACTCCCTTGATGGGGGGTTCTTTTGCTACTTGGGCCTCGTTAAACATCGACTCTGTGAACGAAGGTGAATCAATGATCTCAATTGGACCAAGTGCTCCCGACGGCGGTTTCCTCATATCACGGGAAGCCTCAGCTTCTACCTCCACCTCGGCTTCCCCAACTTGATGAACATCGGCTTTACCTATCCCTGGTTTGGAGGGTCCTTGGCCTTCGAGCTGTGACGGCACACTGGCCACTAGATCAAAGTCTTCTTCTTCCCCCTCGGACTCATCCCTCAATCGATGGAGCGAGTTCGGGGACAATGCTCGACCACTGGCACTTTCTTTGGGCTTACGCGCTAATATTTTCTTTTGGCCTCTTCTTCTCGAGGCCCGAAAAATTCAGAGCCTTTTTCCTTTTCTTCTTTGTATCTTGCTTCAAAGCAGGGGGCTCGATGTAAGTATCATCATCAGCGGGCAGAGGCTTCATTTCAACATCTTTTGATAAACCTGCAAAAGGAAAGAAAAGCAAGTTAGAAATCGACGACGTGAAAATAAGGTCGAATGTAACTTAAAGAAAAAATCTCACCATGAGACTGGGCCTCCTATCGGCCCTTCAAAAGCTCATTCCATGTGTGCTCGGAATAGGGTTTTTGCGACACGATCCCCTCGACCTACTCCTTGAGTCGAGGAATGCATCCGGCAATCGAGCGACAGCTGCATCACAAAAAATTGATAAGAAGAAGGACAAAAGAGAAATGATAAACAAATTCCTAAAGGCAAGGTTATACTTACGCTTCATGTTCCATTTTTCAGGAAATGGCATGCCCTCCGCCGGGATTAGGTCTAATGTTTTCACTAGAACAAATCGGCCTAACCAGCCTCGGTCCCGATCCTCGTCGATGCTCGAGAACGGGGCCTTACTGGCCCGACGGGCAAGTTTTATTAGCCCCCCTCGATGGAGTCGGGGACTGTACAGATGCATGAGGTGATCGATAGTGAAGGAACACCCCTCAATCTTGTTTACAAAAAAACAGAGGAGGATAACTAGGGTCACCTCTTACCTCTTACAAAAGGCGATGATGACCGGATCCAAAGGGCCCAACGTAAAGGGATAAGTGTAAACACTTAAAAAATCCTCCACGTGGGTAGTGATTGCTTCCTTGGACGCAGGAACCACCATATACTTACCAACCCAGTTACAGTCCTCCTTGACCTTATCGAGAACACTGTCGGTGACCGAACATATGTATCTAGAGACCGGTTCACACCGGCTCGGTACGAGGAAGCTTTCACAACCTTGAAATCGGCTCCGGTTGGACACCCCGTAGGAACGAACATCTTTGGAAGGGGTTCCGGTATCGGTTCCTCGGTAACAACAGGCAAAACGTTCTCTGTCGGTTTCGAGGAAGAGGGAGTTTATTTTTGAGGAATGGATTTTGAGGTCTTTGCCATTACTTCTAAATAGAAGAGAAAAGAAGATGCTGATAAGAAGGAGGTGTAATTAGCAGATAGTTTATGAAGGCTTTCAGAGAACCAGAAGGGAAGAGGTTTGAAGATGAGAGTGATGAAGTTTCTTAAAACACAAGTGCAAATATTTGAATGTAAAGGTTCTAATGAATGGATGAGAAGGGTATTTATAGTTTCTCAAAACGGCGGTTCGCATCCGAAAACAGCAGACCGTTAACTGACACGCATTTAATGCCTTAAAGACTGCACCAACGGGACGTTTCTACAATTCTTATCACTTACGTCATGAGTTTGTCGTCATTTATCAGAGTGAGTATCGGAAGCTCGTATAGTGAGAATCTGAGGCTCATATCGTTTCTCATCATTACTCTCCGAAAAATGAAGGGACTATCTGTATACGATCAAAATCGGGTCGGCTATTGCATGACAGATCGGGCTCGGAACGCGAAGGGTTGAAGATCGACCCCTAGTCTCATCGAATCATAACACGAGGTCAGAATGTCCGTCCTCGAGAACATTGAGCACGTGATGCCGGAATCGACCCTGACCCCGAATACGCTCGAGGGAAGAACATCGAACCAAAATAACGGAAGGCCGAAATATCAGTAACCGATCGCGTATCACAGCGGAAATCTCAGCCCGTATCAATGGAACCGCTTGATTTGCAAATCATGAGATTTTTTACCTTGTACAGAATTGTATCTAAAGTAGGATTCATCTACTATATAAAGGGAGGTTGATTATTTGTAAGGACATCGTCACTGGCATTTTGAAGCTATACTGATCTCTTTAGTTATTATTGTCGCACCACTCTATTCCGACACCGATTGCAACGTTTCTTGGCCCAAGGACGATCAACCTTCAAGGCCAAGACTGTCTAACTTGTGTAGTTTGCATTTATCTTTTATTATTAATTTTAATTTCAATCTGATTTCTCATTTTTGTATCAAGTTAGATCACGTATTCTTAAAACCGCGTATAAATTCAATTGTTATCCGATTTTGAGGGTAAACACACATTTTTGCAAAATTTCGCCTTTGAACTTTCCCCATCTTATGCACATGCTCCTTTTCTTGTGGTGACACTCCAAGCTCAGTATGAAGCAAGAGTAATATTACGTAATTGTAAATTTTGAGTGATTTCAACTTGCTTGATATTGAGGCGTAATAATAACTGTTTTAAAATCTGGGTGAGTTACTTCTTATAATGCATGTTGTGAATTTGGTGCCTCAATATTGAAGTGATTGTGTGATGTTTTCTTCTAGTTACTTTTCTCCTATTATACCAAGTTGCTTATGTCCATGAACCAAATATTTGGAAGAAAGGTGCAATATCAAACTCTTGTTTCCTTAACTCTTGTACATTATACTTATAATACAAGTAATAATCTAATGTTTCACATTAATACAGAAGTACTGAGCAAGTTGTTTGTGGCAATCAGAAATTTTACTCAGATCATTGCAACTACTGTTAAGAAAACTTTTAACATTGTTCCACATAAACAAACGCGAATTGAATAATCTAGCCTGTGATCGAATTAAAGCAGAGACCATAGTTGCAAAATATCTTAACTTATATTTGCTTGACATAGTTATTCAACGGATAAGGCAATTCATGTAAGTCTTAAACACTTACAATTTGTGCAATATAAGAGGAGCACCATATTGGGGTTGCATAGTTAGTACAGACTGTGGAGCATGTGTATAAGAAGGAGATAGCTCAAATGAGAAGCGTTGCAGGATCATAGCCATAGCCATCTTCGCTTCTATCATTGCAAAGTTTAGCCCAATGCATATCCGAGGTCCTGCACCAAACGGAAAAAATGTCATTTGGCCCTTTGTTGCCTTTGAAACACCTTCACTGAATCTCTCTGGCTTGAATTCTTTTGCATCTTCGCCCCAAATTTCCTCGTCATGATGCACTAAAAGTATTGGCAAAGACAGCATCACTCCTGCTGGTAAACTTAGTTCCCCTAACTTGGTTTTAGTAGTTATCCTTCGACCAAGCGCTCCAACTGGTGGATATAGCCTTAACGACTCGTGCAAAATCATTGTCACCTATGATTAAGAAGAGTTTAGCATCGGATTAGCATAGTAATAAAGAAATCAAGAGCATAGATACATATGGGAAAACTCTTCCAACAAACATTAAATTTTGAGCCATAACTTAATTTTGAGCCCATAATTTCAAAAGTATAACGAGTTCAGTGCTAAGAACCTTAAATATTAAACTCATCAAATTTAAATCCTAAATTCACCTCTGCATAGTACTATCATCACATATACGGTGGAGTTTTTGAAACTAAAAAGAAGGTAAAATGTTGAAAATAACTTACAATTTTTAAGCGGTTTAATCCATCAAATTCTAGCATGTCATCCCCAAAGACTTGCAAAACCTCTTCTCTAGCGCGAGCTTGCCAGTCTGGATGCCTGCTCAACAAAACCATAGTCCATACAAGCAGTACAGAGGTGGTTTCTTGCCCAGCCAAATAGAACAATTTACACTCCTCAATGACCTCTCGTGTACTCATACCAAAGTCCTTATTACCATGTTGTTCAATTTCTTTAAAGTTGGATTCCAACAATATGCCTAATAAGTCATCAGCATTTTCCTCCCCTGCTTTCATTGCCTTCACTCTTTTATCAATGATTCCCCTGATTGTTCCTTGAACTTCTTTCTCAATCTCCTTCATCCTTCTATTTCTCTTAGTTGGCATAAATCTATACATTAATTTAACAAACAAAACATGTAATCCTCATCAAATAGTCCAATGCATATCATTACAAAGTTTTGACCAATTGACACCCTTTCCATAAGGATAGCTATGCCACTACTAATTGTTGCAGAACTTAAACTCGGGAAAAAGGGACATTTTGTTACCTCCATCCTGGAATATATAAGGTGCGAGAAATTGCAACGACATGCTCAGCTTGTTCCTTTTGAAGCTCAAATATCTTTCGGCCTTCTTCATAGTTGCTCCCAAAGGCTGTCCGAGAAATTGCATCGCTACTCAATCTTTGAAGGTAAGGCCATATATCGAGTTCGCAGGATCCTTTCACTGAGGCAGCCTCCTCCCATTGGCTCACCATCTCACTGCAGCTCATTTGAATTGCTGGAAGCATATGCTACACATTTGTAAACCACTCATTAATATAAGCCAACTGCATCTTGTAGAAATTTTATGAAAATTCTCTCCTGAAAACCTAAGCTCTATTTGCAAGCTAAAGAGGAAAAAAGGATAAAAGAAAAACCAAAAACAGAGCAAAGTCAATATCATGAATTTGTGATATCGATACAAGTCTAAATCATTTTTTAACTTCCTTGGAGATGAGGGTGTTATTTTTTATTTTTTCTGAATTGTGTAACCATCTTACCTGAAAAACTTATGCAGTTAACACTTAAAACTATATCTTCCACATGTCCCTCGCCTGTAAGCCTTACTATTTTTCTTGTAGGCTAAACACGTGAGAAATTCTTTTGCTTTATTTTTTTGGTGGTGGGG
>MCJB01050358.1:32481-44424 GCA_002018475.1 Nicotiana obtusifolia
GGGGAATGAATACCTTTATCTTCTCCATATGGAAAGCAGGATTGAGAATTTTTCTGTGCTTTGCCCATTTATCTTCTTCATAGCTTACAACTCCTTGTGCCAGCAACCTTGTCAGGGGAGTGGATTTTGGCTTTTGGTAATGAAAATGTTTGGTAAGCACGTCCTTTATTACCTCAGGGTCCCTTACAAATACCAAAGGATTCGGCCCAAGCCATATAAAAGAGTTTTTACCTGTAACATATATTATAAGTCCAACATTCTTGCTCATCAACTTTTTGTTACATTAAGGGTGTGTTTGGTACGCATGAAACATATTTTTCGAAAAATATTCTAATATTTTTTATGTTTAGCTTGCTTAAATATTTTAAAAAATATTTTTCTTATAAACTTATTTTTCTCCCTCCTATTCTCCACCCCACCAACACCGACCAACCCCAACCTCACCCCTGCCCACCCCAACCACTTCTACCCATCACCCCCACCCCCAAACTCCCAACCCATTTCATTTCTCATAGTGTTCGTCTAAACTATATATTGTTAAAAATATTTTCTACTCATTAACCAAACACTATAAAATATTTTTCGAAAAAGTTTTTTCACTCACCAGCTAAACATGAGAAAATAGAGATAAAACTACTCATTTTCCAGGAAAACATACCAAACACACCCTAATTCTTTTTAAGTTTTGAAAACTTACCATATTTCTTGATTGCTTCAATGAAATAAGGGAGGATTCTTAGGGGTATGTCATCATCAGAGACATTTAATGGCTTGGATTTTGCCTCTTCAATGCTTTTGGACAACTCTTTGAGATCTCCAAATATTAGTTTGTAAGAGTTCCCTTTGAGACCTTGTTGTCTCAGGCACTGCTCCAATTTCCTTGGCCTAAACCATGCCCAATTCAACAACTTCCATACATATATTACTAATGTAGCTGCAAACAAGGATAACACTATGTAGTAAGCCATTTCCATTATACAGCCTTAGAAGTGAAGAGGGGTCTCCCCTTTATACATATGCACATAAGAAATAGCTGTAAGGCCGGGCGCATGAGGTGTGGTGAAATGTGATCCTTTAGTTTAATCATTGAATAGGACAAGAAGTCTCTTGATCTCCACCAATTAACTTCTCCTTTTCGTGACATACAAGAAAGAAAGACAAAGAAGCATGCATACATACAAACGGAATGGCAACGACATCCTTCTAGAAAGATTATCACCTGGTATGTTTCGCCTTATGCAATGTAGTTACTATTAATTAAGAGTTAAACAAGATTTTCTTTGATGTTATTTTGTGATTTGAATTATTTTCTTGCATTTTAGGAAATTCATCATTCCTGTAGGTTTAGGGAAACGCATTGTCCTAATAAATTTGGGAAAGGAAAACCTATAGTCCTTGTCAAATTAGGAAACCTTTTTCTTATAGCTTTAGGACTATTTGGAATATATATATAGGGGTTGCAATTCGGGATTCTATAGATTGTATTATACTTTTCTTCTCATTCATAGTAGAAAACTCTATCTGCTTCTGCCCCGAGGATTAGGCTTAGCCGAACCTCGTTAAATCCTTGTGTTGATTTTTCTTCTCTATTTGCTTTGTGTGTGATTGTACACCCACGATCTTCCATAACAATTGGTATCAAAGCAAGGTTCGGGTTTTTACATATAATCTAGGGTTAAGATGTCTTCATTATTTTCAACAAAGTACGAAGTAGAGAAATTTGACGGGGGTTCTAGTTTCAGTCTATGGAAGATTATGATGAAATCGTCCCTCGTGTTACAAGGATTATGGAAGGCAATTGATGAGGATTTTCTTGAAGAGATGACAAAGACAAAGAAGGCAAACCTGAAGGAGAGGGCTTTGAGTGATATTTTCATTAGCTTTATAGATAGCGTTCTTCGGGAAATTGCAGAAGAAACTTCTGCAGCAACAGCATGGAAGAAGCTGGAAGATCTGTATTCTAAGAAATCGCTAACAAACCGCCTTTACTTGAAAAAGAGGCTATACAATCTCCGTATGAATGAAGGTACACCGGTTAAAACTCACCTTGATGAGTTTAATTCAATTATAATGGACCTGAAGAACGTGGATATCAAAATTGAGAGTGAGGATCAGGCCTTGATTGTGTTATGTTCCTTACCACCGTCTTATGATACTTTTGCCGATATGATGCTATATAGGAAAGACAGCATTTCACTGGAAGATGTTAGTAATGCACTAAAATCTAAAGAGTTGAAAAAGAGCTTTTTAGACAGCAGAATTGAGGGCTAGGGTCTTGTGATTAGAGGAAGAACACAATAAAAGTACTTAACAGGAAAAAAGTCAACCACCAGATCAAAGTCTAGAGCAAGGAAACAAAACTGTTATGAGTGCGGGGAGCAAGGTCACTACAAGAGAGATTCTCCTAAGCTGAAGGAGAAAAGAGGGAAGCAGAAAATAGATAATTCGGCAAATATTATTGATACTAGCAATAATTCTGATGATAGTGACTATGTAGGGGAAGTCTATATTGTGTAGGGCTGGGCATATATCGGGTATAACTGATATCACAAACTGATAAAATACTATTGGATTATCGATATTGGGTTATTGGGTAAAAGTTTGATAATCGTTTAATGTTATTTGATTATTGGATTATCGGTTCGGGTCTCGGTTTGCGCAATCGATTAGCAGTTGAACCGATAACCCAATAAGCTTTAACAAAATTATAATTTTACCTACTAAGTATATAAAGCCACCTTATAGCCTCATTCTCCCATTCTCTCAATTCTCTCAGCAGTTACTCTTCATCTTAGACCTTAATCCTTAGAGTAAGTTTTAAACTTTTATGAATTTCTCATCTTAATTTTTTCAGTTAAAATTTTTAGTTTAAACTTAAAAGAATTAATTAATCAAATTTTAAGTTTTTATATTTATTTCTTTTGTTTCACTGATTCTTTAGTATTTACAAGATTAGGATTTTATTATTTTTCTGTGAATTATGTCCGCCCACAGTGAGATGGTTAGTAAGATTAGGTTGTTGAATGTCTTATTCCTTACTCCAACTAACCTATAACTTTGAAAATTGAGATAATTCATTGAGATTTTCAAATGCAAAGTAAGTTTTCTTTTCTAAAATTTGAAATTTAATCCCTCTTTTTTTAAGAAAAAAACTTCAGTTCCTTTCTCTTAACAGTATGATCACGATTTCTATTAAAAAAACATCAAACTTTTGCAAATTTTTTATTCTTATTGGGTAAACCGATAACCGAACCGATAAGGATCGATAACCGACTAACTGATATTCGATAACTGATATCTTATCGATTCAGTTATCGGTTTAGGATATTTATAAACCAATAATCGATATGCCGAACCGACAATTTTCAAAACCGAATTGAACCGACCAATGCCTACCCATAGTGTTGTGAGTTCTAGTCGTGGGAAAAATTCTTGGGCTCTTGATTCTCGTGCTACTTTTCACATGTGTCCACATAAGAATTGGTTTGCAACTTGCAAGCAAATGAGTGGAACTGTCTACATGGGAGATGATAATCTATTACCGGTAGAGGGGATTGGTAACATCAAATTGAGAATGTTCGACAAAATTATAAGAAATATTAAGTGTTGGAATGTTCCTCGGATAAAGAGAAATTTGATTTCTCCTTCGACTTTGGATGATTAAGGGTATAAATTTCATTCCGAGAATGGAATACTTAAAGTGTGTAAAGGCTCCATGGTACTCATGAAAGGTAAACTGCATTCTAAATTGTATCATCTTCAGGCTAGTGTAGTTGAAGGGGAAGCTGATGTAGCTGTTAGGAAAAGCGATCTGAATCAGTCTCAGTTATGGCACTTGCGACTTGGTCATTTGAGAGAAAATGGATTGTCTTTGTTGAGAAAGCAGAATTTGCTGAATGGGTACAAAAATCAAGTTTTGAATTTTTGTGAGAATTGTGTGTTTGGTAAACAGATAAGGGTAAAGTTCGGCAAGAAGGCCGAGCACAAGACCAGAGACAAGTTAGATTATATACATTTAGACTTGTGGGATCCAAACAAAGTTTCCTCCGAGAGTAGTGCCAGGTATTTTATAACTTTGATTGATGATTACTCAAGGATAATGTGGGTGTATTTTCTGAAAATAAAAGATGAGGCATTTCTGACATTTTGTTAAATGGAAGATGATGGTTGAGAGGCTGACGGAAAGAAAAGTTAAGCGTCTTCGAACTGACAATGAAATTTTGCAATTCTGAGTTCGATAATTTTTGCAGCAGAGTGGGCACAGTGAGATACCACACTTGTGTCGGAACACCACAAAAAAATGGTATTGCAAAATGTATGAACAGAACGCTTTGTGATAGGGCATGGAGCATGCTTTCACGCTCATGCGTTAGCAAGGATTTTTGGGCTGAAGCAATCAATACAGCTTATTATTCGGTCAATAGATCCCCATCCACAGCTATTGAGTTCAAAACTCCTTTTGAGGTATGATCCCGTTCGCTTGCTGATTATTCAAATTTAAGGATATTTGGTTGTCCTGCTTATGCTCATGTGAGGGATGAAAACTTGAGCCGAGGGCAAAGAAGTGCATATTCTAAAGGTATGCAACTGGAGTGAAAGGTTATAGGTTGTGGTGCACATATCAAAAGACTCCAGGGCTAATTATCAGTAGGGATATAACATTCAATAAATCTGCCTCATTGGACAGTCAGAGGGAGAAGGCAATAGCAGAAACAGATCGTGGTGTCAGTGACCGCATAGAGCTAAAAATTAAATCTCCACTAGCTCAGCCTAGTAGTTCTAAAGGAGAGGAAGTGGAGAAGGTGCAAAATATTGATCAAGATGAAAATATTAATGCACTTGTGCAACAACCATATAGCATTGCAACAGGCAGAGAGAAGAGAGTGATCAACCGACCGCAAAGGATTGCAAACATAGTTGATGGGAATCTTCTTGGATATACGTATCCTGTGGGATTTGCATTGGCAGTTGCAGAGACCGTTGATGCGTTTGAATGTTATATCTATCCAGAAGCTATTTCAAGTACAGAACCAAATCGACGGATTAGTGTTATGGCTGAAGAGATTGAGTCTCTTAACAAGTTTAGGCGTTGCCTAGACTTGGTTGATCTGTGCGGCAATGGGTAGAGCCCTCGCAAGGGCTGAGGGCAAGGTAGAGAGACGTTGTTCCTGTTAATGAAGAGAATTCAAGCCAAGTGGAAGATTTGTCATTTTGTGGCTTGAATTATTTCCTTATATTTTTAGGGAACTCCTAATCCCTATAGGTTTAGGAAAACTCATTGTCCTAATAGATTTGGGAAAGGAAAACCTATAGTTCTTATCAAATTAGGAAACCATTCTCTTATAGGTTTGGGACCATTTAAAATCTATATATAGGGGTTGTAGTTGGGGATTCTATAGATTGTATTGTACTTTTCTTCTCATTCATAGTGGAAAACTCTCTCTGCTTCTGCCCCGAGGATTAGGCTTAACCGAACCTCATTAAATCCTTGTGTTGATTTTTGTTCTCTATTTGCTTTGTGTGTGAGTGTGTGCTAGTTAATCCACGATTTTCCCTAACAATTATGTTATATTTTTAATATATTTAAATTATTAACTGTTGAGACTTATAATATACATAATTCCTAACTATGTAAAGTTAAAAAAATTTAAATTTTATGTTCGAATTCTCGCCGAACCTGCGTGCATCAATATTCTGATATTGTTACGAGCCACGCAACGTGATATGGGTGGACCGTACCCGTACGTCAAAACTTGATTTTCTTTTTCTTCCGTGTTGGTTCCCAACTCCCCAAAGTCTTAATAGTAAAGATTCTAGAAGCAGCAATGGAATAGAAGTAGCATCACACATAGCGTTATAATAATGGACCACTTTTACTTAACATCACTGATCATTGGATTCAGAATTTTAATTTTATAGGTTCAAGATTTTGATTTCAACTACTAAATTCATCACTTAGAGTCATAAGTTCATATTATTCGATCGATCGTTTTGAGCATTTACGCTCCTTTCAGCTATTTAAAGTATTGAGTAGCTTCGTATAATGTAATATAACCTGAGTGAATCGTTGGTTTGGTTTTCAGGTGTTTCAGAACTAGTTCGGAAGAATGATTTTCATGTTTCAAGCTTTAAGTTAGAAGAGTTGACTAAGTTTGACTTTTTAGTATTTGACCTCGGATCGGAGTTTTGATGATTTCGTTAGGCCCGGATGGTGATTTTGGACTTGGATGTGTGCCTTTGTTAAATATTCCTTATGTATACGTAATTAATAATCCCTGAGGGAATCTGGATCTTGAGTGAACGCAATTTCATTTGGATAATTTTAGAAGGTTTCGACACTAATTGGCGAAAGTTGGAAATTTGAAGGTTTAAAATGTTCATAAGTTTGACCGAAAGTTGACTTTAATGATATCAAGTTCGGATTGTGGTTCCGGAAATTTTAGTAGCTTCGTTATGTCATTTACGACTTGTATGCAAAATTTGAGTTCATTCCGAGTTGATTTGATACGGTTCGGCACGAGTTTTGGAAGTTAAAAGTTCATAGTTCATTTAAGTTTGAATTGAGGTTCGATTCGTCATTTCGATGTTGTTATGTGTAATTTTAGGTCTCGAGTAAGTGGAGAGAACTCTTTTTTTCCTCCTCCCTTTAGTCCAGTTTGAACCCTTCCTAACAACGAACACCTTCCTACTGCAAGGACCGAACTGGACCTAGTCAGCCCGAACCGTTTTGCGGTTCTAGAGGACCCTGAACAAGAAGAGGCGAACTCGGAGATTGAAGAAGATCACTCTATGCAGCGACAGTGGCAAGATCTCTATATGTTGATAGATACCCGAGAGACTGAGTCCTTGGAGAGAGAGAGAAAGGAGGCATTACTCCTAGAAAATTTCGTATTATATTATGGGACTTATTGGTATATCTGAATGGGGTCCCGAGGGGCTCGAATGAGTTTCGGACAAGGTTCGGATCATTTTGTCACATGTTGCAAATTGCTGATACTACTGGATCTCGGCAAGCTTCTGGTGTGACCACACCTGCGGAACAATGGACGCAGGTGTGGAGCCGCAAAAGCGTAGTGACATCGCAGAAGTGAAATTGGTCTGGTGGGAGATGGTCGCAGAAGCGAGATATTTTGCGCACCTGCGCCATCGCAGGTGCGGTGCCACGAAGCGCAGAGGCGACTCTATGCGTAGGCGCGGAGTTTTGCCTCACACTTGAGACGTCACAAAAGCGGAATATTTCCGCAGGTGCGAACCTGGGCAGAAACATTAAGGATCGGAATTTGGTCATTTCTTCATTTTATTTTTGGGATTTTTGGAGCTCGGTTTGGGCGATCTTTTAGAGGATTTTCACCAGGAGAATTGAGGTAAGTGAATCTAACTCGGTTTTGGTTAAATTACATGAATCCATTCTTGTTTTTATCATTAAATTAGTGTTTCTTGGGTTGAAAATGGTAGAATATTTTATAAACTTTAATTGAGGATTTGAAGGACGAGTTGTGGTTGAATTTGAGTGATTTTGGTATGGTTAGACTCGTGGTTCAATGAGGGTTCGAATTTTGTAATTTTTATCGAATTTCGAGATGTGGGCCTCATGTTGACTTTTGGTTGACCTTTTCGAGCGGAGTTGAGAATTTTTATAAATTGTCAAATTGTAAGCATTGGAGTCTATTTTTAATTAATTTGCACGTTGTTTGACTAGTTTTGGATCGTTTGGCTTGAATTGAGAAAATAGAAAGGCGTTTAGAGGTTGATACGTGCGGAATGAAATTTTCGGAGTATTGTTTAGCTTGCTCGGCATTGGATTCGGCTTGTTCGAGGTAAATAACACTTCTAAACTTGGAGCTGAGGGCATGAACCTTGATTATACGTGTTATGTGATTTGTTAGAGGTGACACACATGATAGGTGACGGGCATGTACGAGTGCACCGTAGAAATTGTGACTTAGTCGATTCTGTGGAGCTGTGTAGTCAAATTATTTGTTATTTTCACGTGTTAGAGAAACCTAGCTGTGACTCATGTTAGAAATCATGCTTAGGCATATGCTGGTATTATTGGGGCCCACTGAAGTCATTTTTGTTGCTGAATTATATGTTTAAATTGTAATTTCATACTCAGTCATATTCATTCATTACATAACATATCTCAGTCTCTGTAGCTAATTATTGATGCATCATATCATCATTTTGGACTGATTTTATGACATTGTGAGCCCGAGAGATCAGAGAGACTGATGACTGAGTGAGGCCGAGGGCCTGATTGCGAGGATATTTATGGGATCGGGCTGCACACCGCAGCAAGCCATATTGGCTTTATATATGTTATTATTATATGGATCGGGCTACACGTCGCAGCAGGACTTACAGGCTTTGTTATCATGGGATCGTGCTGCATGGCACAGCAGGTCAGATTTTCTTATATTATAGTGCTTGGGCTGTATCTGTCCCTACGGAGTCTGCACAACCACAGTGAGCGCAGTTGTTATTGATTCATGCCAGGATTGAGCTGGATTTGCTTATACAGTACTGAGTGAACGAGTGTGAGGATTTATTTATGTTTGGGCTGGAGATCCCCTGTACAGTGCTGAGTGACTGAGCGTGTTGAGTGAAATTTCTACTCAAAGAGCATGCATATGATTTTATCACTATGTTGCATTGCATTAACATGCACATTGACACTAGGCATAAAGATGTATTTTTCTCATGCCATTTGATAATGAAATTTCTTATTATGGAAGAAAGTTTTTGGAAAAAATCACATTTTTCAGGCCTACTCATATTTTTGGTGATTTCGGCAATAAATTTGAGCTTTACTGTTATACTTGAAAAGAAATGTCTATTTTTCCTAAAATTGTGAACGAACATAGCATTATATCTTGACTTATTACTTGTATTGTTTTATTTATGTTGCTATAAATTGTTTTCCTAACTATTGATTATGGACTCTGACTTTTGTCCAAGCTCGTCACTACTTTCAACCTAAGGTTAGGTTTGTTACTTATTGAGTACATGAGTTCGGTTATACTCATACTACACTTCTGCACCTTGCATGCAGATTTTGAATATTGATGTTGCTGTGTATGGCGGGAGCTGACATAAGATGTACCTACGTTCCGGTCATAGCTGCTTCTTGATCTTGGTAGCTTTAGAATTTTAATCTGTTCATGTATATGTCAAACAGATGATGTATTTTATTTCATACCAGATTCGCAAATTCTAAATCTTAGAAGCTCATGATTTGTACTATCAGTCCTTGAGAATTGTGCTAAAGTTTAGTTATTTCATCACTTATTTTATCAGTAATTTTTATTTGAATTGGATTATTGTAAATTGACTTACCTAACGGGTGGAGTTAGGTGCCATCACGACTAATTGAATTTTGGATGGTGACTCAATTTTTTCAACACTTTTAATGAATTTTATATTGATAATCTACGTATAAAATAAAAGTTATGGATTCAATAATCAAACTAATAAAATTACCCATACAAGTTTTTGATTGACTTTAGTGTACAATTCTTTCAGTATTCAATTATATATTTCATTAACTTCATACAGAAAAGAGTAAGAAACATCGACGAATTGCCTCTTTCTAAGACAATAGATTTTAAAATGCTTGAAAAGCCTAACGTATTAGTTTAAGTAAAAGTAGTTATTTTAGCTTTCTTACACTTTATGCAAGAATTTGTTCTAGAAGACAAGCAACCAAACTATAATTTGCTTCATGCAAGAATTTCAATGTTTGATTTTATTATAGATCAAGTTATATTGTTAATGTTATAGAAACAACAACAAAGTCAGTACAATCCCATAAGTGGTGTTTGGGTAAAGTAGTGTGTACGCGGACCCTACCCCTACCTTATAAAGCTAAAGAGACTATTTCTGATAGACCCTTCGTTCAACCACAAGTGAAAATAAAGCAACAAACAATAGTAACAATAATGTAATAGCGTAACGGAAGCGATTGACAAGACATGTAATAATAAAGAACCAGGAACAAGAAAATACAAGAATAGTACAAGCACTACTGGTAAGCCTAAGAGAAAATCAGGGCTACCTGTCAACCTTCAACCCTAATCATCGACCTTCACACCTTCCTGTCTAATCACCTCTCTCTAATACTTATTTGATATACCCCTACCATTTCTCATACCTGCCATGGTCAACCTCTCACACCTCCTGACCGGGGCATCTATGTCTCTCCTCTTTACATGCCCGAACCATCTCAACCTTGATTCCCGCAACTTGTCCTCCCCATATGTCACTCCCACCTTGTCTCTAATAACTTCATTCTTAATCTTGTTTTTCCTGGTATGTCCGTACATCCATCTCAACATCCATATTTCATCTACTTTCATCTTCTGGACATGAGACTTCCTGAAGGCCAAACACTCAGCCACATACAACATAGTCGGTCTAACCACTACTCCGTAGAACTTTCCCTTAAGTCTAGGTGGCACGTTCATATCACACAAAAATCTCAAAGCGAGCCTCCATTTCATCAACCCCGCTCATGATGAATAACATCATCGACAATCTCTCTGTTGTCTTGGATTATAAACCCAATAGTCGAAACTATCTCTTTTAAAGAGTGCATAACTTTAAAAAAAGACATTAATTATTATCTCATTAATTACCTTTAACATCCACACGACAGACCAGTGTGTCCAGTGTCCACCGAGGTGGACAACATCAATGAAAGCGTTAATAGAAGCAGAAACAGTTAAAGAAGAAAACGAAAGAACGGAAAAAGGCTGGGCCTATATTAAACGGGATATGCGAGGGGACGGGCTGCCCATTTTGTCCTGATGGGCCGGCCTGTTAAAGTCCTGTCCCGTCCCGCCAACCCGCATGAATATTATTTTTCTTTTCACAAAAAAGGCGTTGGCCAATAGAAATTTTTTCAAAATTAGCCGTTGGCAACGGCTATAGACGGCCGTTTTTGGCCCCTACCCTCCCCCCTTCCCCCTCTTCCACAATACCCCCCTTCCCCCTCACCAAACTTTTAATTTAATCCCTAAGTTTATTAAAGGCAAAATACATAGAGACCTCATTAAACTTTTTCAAAAATCAGGTTTGAGCACTTAACTAAACAAGTTTTCTTTTATCCCCCTAAACATATTTGGAATGAATTACTTCACCACCTGAAACATGAATACAAGTCTCACAATATAAGGTATTTTTCACACGCACCAGGTCAGACACCATGTCGGCGCTACATCAGAAATTTTCTACCTTTTGTAATTTGTACTCTTTTTCTTTTCCATTTTCTTACTTCTATTTTTACAAACAAAAAAAAAATTCTTAAACAAACTTATAGAATAAACTGACAAATAAATAATTTTAACAACATGTTGGGTATTCCAAGCGCAAGCTTTGTAGTAAACTGAAGAATATTTGTTGTCATTTTCGTAGTTCCAGCAACATCTCCTACTTGCCTCATCTTCTTCTCTATGTTCAAACCCGCTTCTATTTGCACCTCCACTTCAAAAATTCAAATGAATATATAGAGGAATAGATCAAAAATTTAACCATGAATTATATAAATCGAACATTTACCACATTGAATTTTTGAGTTTTTTGGAGTCCTATTAAGATCGATTTTGAAACACTAGAAGAGAGACATAACTAGAGAGAGAGACTTTTATTTGAAGACTTTTAAGTTTGGTTGTTATTGGATTTTGTTGGGTGCAATTTATGGAATCTGCATCTGAAATTTGGGGCAATTTTGTGAAAGATTTAGGTGGTTTCCAGATGGATTAAAGCTTCAATAATTTACTACACTATCTGTGAAGAAGAAAGGGACGTGGGGTGAGGAAGAAGGAGAAAGAAGAGGGGGAGCCACTTTTTTATTTTTATTTTTTGTTATGTAAGAACTTTTAATTTGTAAGGAGGAAAATAATTCACTTCAGATGTGTTTTTTTTTTGGGGGGGGGGGGGGGGGGG
>MCJB01050359.1:1811-29721 GCA_002018475.1 Nicotiana obtusifolia
GGGGGGGGGGGGGGAAGGTGTGCTCGATGATAATCGATTTAGGTAGTTGCACTAATGTAGTGAGCCACACATTAGTGGCTAAACCTGATATACCTATGATGAAACATACCCATCCCTATCGATTGTAGTGGTCAAGTGAATGTGGGGAGTTGAAGGTGGTAAAGCAGGCACTTATTAAGTTCAAGGTGGGAGCTTATCAAGATGAAATCTTGTACAATGTAGTGCCTATGCAGGCGTGCCATTTATTGTTGGGCAGGCCTTGGCAGTTTGATAGGTGTGTTGATCATGATTGAAAGGCCAACACTTATGCGGCCAAGCTGGAGGGCAAGAATTATGTACTTAAGCCGTTGACACCTAAACAGGTTAGTGATGATTACAAGTGCATGTGGGAGCTGAAAGAGGCGGCTAGAGCTAAGGCTTCGATGAAGACCAAAACCGAAGCCGTTAACCCTGCTAGCACATCGACCCTGCCAGGTAATATTTGTGCCATGATACAACCGGGTGAGTATTTGCGAGGTAATGATAGTTCTAAACTGTTAATTTGCCTATTTCATAAGGGCATTTACGTGAGATCTAATGATGAAGTTTTTGCTAACGGTCACCCATTGCCTAGTGTTGTTGATGACATTTTGTAGGAATATATGAACATGTTTGCCCCACGAGGAGATGGTTTATTCCAAGTGTTGCAAAAGATCAATAACAACGCCTATGTTATAGACCTTCCTGGTGAGTATAGTGTTTCTAAGACATTCAACATTTCTGACTTAACTCCTTGTGTTGCAGGTAGTGCCACTTTGAAAGATGAAGATGGCTCGATTTCACAGACGAAATCTTCTCAAGAAGGGGAGAATGATGCAGGCCAAACTGATCAAGTTATGTTCTTGCCATCAATGTTGGATAAGACTAGAGAAGGCATTGGTTAGCCTTGAATTAGGCATTGGTGGTTGGCCTTAGTGAGGCATGTGATGCTGGTGTTACACATTTGTGTTTATGTTGTATTATTGTGTTGCTATGGAAGACATTGATTCTTACTTGGGGGTCCTGCGTGACCATTCTTTTTACTTAGCCAAATTGTGGCCTTTTTGTTAGTTATTTATTTCCTAGTTGATTTGGGACAACCACTAGGAAACAAATAACTAACAAAAATGCCACAATTTGGCGATGACTAAAGAATAGTCACGCAGGACCAAACAAGTAAGAGTTGAAGTCTTCCATAGCAACACAATAATACAACAAAATCACAAATGTACATCTTCAACTTCTAATTTCGTCCATAGCCAAATTTGTGAATGCTTGAACGCTCGGCTCTTCTCTAACGCCTTTTCTTGTCTTCTCCAACACTGATGGCATGAATGTAGCTTGATCAGGTTGACCTGCATCAATGTAGAAACTAGTCTACTTACCTTCTTGATGAAATCAAGGAGTACCTATGCTATACGAATGACCCTCAAGACAACGATTGTCTTGCAAATTGTTCGATCAATCAAGGAATGAGTTCAATTTTGAATCACACCAAAATTTGACAAGTTAAGTCACACGTTTTTGTCGAATGAGCCTTGTCCTAAGTTATCTAGGAAGCAAACAACTAACCAAAAAGGCCACAAATGGCTAAGTAATTCGACGGTCACGCATGACCCCAAATAAATAAGAATTAGTGTCTTCCATTACTACACAATAATCTCAACATAGCAACTAGCATCACACACCAAAAATCACAATGTGCATGGAAACGCTTGGCTCTTCTTCACCGTCAAATGTGCATCATGAAGCTCTTTTGCTTGACTTTTCGTGAATGGTCTTAAAGGCTTAAATGTTAATGATCAGGTTGACCTCCATCATCCTCCCCTTCTTGGGAAGATTTCATCCTCGAAATCGAACAATCTTCCTTCTTCAAAGTAACACAAGGAGTCAAGCCAGTGACATTGAATGTCTTAGAAACAGTATAATCATCAGGCAGATATGTGACATATGCATTATTATTGATCTTCTACAACACTTGAAATTGTCCATCTCCTCGTGGAGCCAACTTCCTGTCACGACCCAAACTGGAGGGCCATAACTAGCACCCGACCATACTTGCCGAGCACCAACGTACATTTTATCTAACCTTCTTTATTATCTTTTAGGGCTGACGAGATCAATATAAATGGTAGACATGGATCATGGACAACCAACAATAAAATATGGTGGCATGAACATACATAACATGGGATGACCAAACAATCAAGAAACTATATATAAGGTACGAGCTACCACGCTACCATGAAAGACTATACAACAAAATCCAGCCAACAAGGCATACCAAACTATACATGAGTCGACACCTGTCTATGAGCCTCTAAAGGAACATAAGTACTGCAACATAGCCGGAACAGGGTCCCGACATACCCATAATGTCCATAACAAAAATGCATACCTAGACCACGACGAGTCCGGAGAAGGGATCTCGCCAATCACCGCTGAACTGGACAGCCTACTGTTGTGGGAGAGCTGCACCTACCTGTCTATCAGGACCTGCAGCACGACATGCAGCGTCCACAAACAAAGTACTGAGTATGTAAGGCAGGGAACCATAAGTACGAACAGTAATATAAGCAGGGACAGAGAATATACAACCTGTAACATCTAGGTACCTCTGGGGGCTACTAACATGAAATGCATTATACATATGTATATATAAACTTTTAAAACATATGCCTCTATGGGCATCATCATCATCATGTCATACCCGACCGTAATAGGCTCGGTAAAAACGTACCCGGCGATCATAAGGCTCGGTAGAATTGTACCTGGCCACGTGGAACTCGGTAAAACCCAACTGACCAGTGATTTCACAATAGGTGCCGTACCCGGCCGACTATAGCGCGGTTCCATAAGAGGGGAAACACTGTAAGTACTGCTAGCTTCTAAGAGTAGAGTTTCTTAGGAAGCTCGTTCATTACATCATGTACCATCGGAGTCGTGCAAAAGAAGGAAAGAGATAGCCTCACATACCTTGTATATACTGCCCCAATCTCAAGCTATGCAACTATCACAACTCCTTAGTCTACAATAAGAGAAACGATACTATCGTTATCATTTAAGCAGCATAACTATTATGTATCGACCACAACCTATTTTGCGATGAAACGGACAGCACCTCCCCTATATATATGACTTTTCACAAATCAAAACAATCACCAAACAGCCCAAACAACATCAATAATAATCATATTGAACCTCCCAAAACAGTCCACGCACAAGCTAATCACTTCATACATACGATGGCCACCGTAGTCGTGTCAAACGACCCGGAAATGTTACGAAGAACTATCAGCCCACAACCCTAAATCTATATGGTGTTTCTCCACACCCTTCTTCCTCCAAAACTCCACAAAACAGTAGTAAAACACGTAGCCCAACAGCAACATAAAACAGTCCACAAAACAGTAGTAAAACATGTAGCCCAACAGCAACACAAAACAGTCCACAAAACAGTCAACTACAAGTGAATAACTCGAACTCACGACTTTCGATCACCGTCCCGTGAGTTCTTACATGTATAGAACGAATTACCATGAATTCACAGGAGAAAAAAATGTATGAAAGAGAGCAGTAAACTTACCTTACTTATTGGATAACTTAGCCCTTTCCTTGGTTCTTCAAACTCTAAGTTTCACCCCCAATTAGAACTTGAAAGAGAGGGAAAATCGATTAGGGTTTGTGTGGGATTTTTGGGGAGGGGTTACAGGGGTTCAATTTGGTTTTGAAGGTCTGAAATAAGGGTGAAATAACTGAGTTTATAATCCCTTAAAAGTCCTCTCTTGGCCGACTTTGGGACTTTTAATTTTGTCCTCTAATTTTGGCAAGTAGGTGATGCACCTACTTGTCACCTACCAATCTGCAGGTTTGCAGTAATACAATTATCTCTATTCTCCGAGATCTTATTGACAAACGGTTTAATATGTTGGAAACTAGACGCATAGATCATTAATTTGGTAGGTAGATCACCCCGTAATTCCTTGTAAATTGGGAGAAAAGCTTAGAAACATTTGACCTAGTGTTTAAGTAAAATGATGAACCTAAGTTGCGACAACTTTTGTCGACTTTTGTTTCATAACTCGTTTGACTTCAAGACTTATGATACGGATATTATATGATTCAAATACCTTAAAAAAGACCTCTTGAGTGTATTAAGCACCTCTAGGTTTACCCAAAAATATGAGTTACAACATCCTTGATTCGTTTAACACCTAATAATTGTTAATCACCCTTCTACACCCTTATATCACTTAAGACCAATAGGATTAACTTCTTATCATCTCAAAGATAATTACTTCTTTGGATTTATGTTAAATAACATATGGCATGAACTAACACGTGTGGCTATGGGTTGTCACACCCTCCCCCCCAGGAACATTCGTCCTCGAATGTAAGGGTTCATGGGAGTTTAAATCATCGTGGATTCCGGCCGAGTTTCTCTCATAAATAAAGGACGAACTTGCGAGCAGTTTAACTCCACGTATGGCCTTACAAGAGTATGCAAATTTATGGACATGTACATTATCTGCATATCACCATTTTGTATTAAGGAAGTGTATTCTCAAGCTATTGCTTACCTCATAGAGCTGTTTCACCTTCTAATGCATCTCGTGTTCCAATAGCATACTCGTTATCTTTATTCTGGAATAGGTAAGGGTATTTAGACTTCATCTCCTCTTCTGTTTCCCATGTCATTTCTTCCATATTCTTGTTCCTCCACAATACTTTGACGGAAGCTATATCTTTTGTTCTCAGGTTGCGGACTTGTCACTCTAATATAACCACTGGCACTTCTTCATATGATAGATCCTCTGTAACTTGTACATCTTTGATAGGGACGACTCGAGAAGGGTCTCCAATACATTTCCTCAACATAGATACATGGAATACCGGATGGACAAATTCCAATTCGGATGGCAATTCTAACTTATAAACAACATGTCCAATTCGTCGAAGAATTTTATACGGACCTATATACCTTGGACTCAACTTACCTTTCTTCCCAAAAAGCATAACACCCTTCATTGGTGAGATCCTCAGGAAAACTCAATCACCAACCTCAAACTCTAGATCATGACGTCGGACATCGGAATAAGACTTTTGCCTGCTTTGTGCCGTCCTCAATCGTTCCTGTATCACCTTCACTTTCTCAATGGCTTGGTGAATCAAATCTAGCCCATATAATTCTATTTCACCGACTTCAAACCATCCAACTGGTGTACATCTCCTCCCGTACAGTGCCTCATATGGGGCCATTTTAAAACTAGAATGGTAGTTATTATTGTAAGCGAATTCTATGAGTGGAAGATGGTTGTCCCAATTTCCCTTAAAAGCTAGAACACATGCTCGTAGCATATCTTCCAGTTTCTGAATGGTACGTTCAGCTTGTCCGTCAGTATGCGGATGAAACACAGTACTGAGATTCACTTGTGTGCCTAAACCCTTCTGGAAAGACCTACAAAAGTTAGCCGTAAATTGAGCTCCTCGGTCTGATATAATAGATACCGTACCGCCACACCATAAAGCCTAACAATCTCCTTGATATACAATTTCACATAATCCTCAATGGTGTAAGTTGTTTTAACTGGTAGAAAATTGACACATTTTGTAAGTCGATCAATTATCACCCAGATGGAGTCAAACTTGTGATAAGAGCGAGGTAATCCAAAAATGAAGTCCATATTAATCACCTCCCATTTCTAGGTCGGAATCTCCATAACATCGTGATACATCTTTGTCGAGCCGGGATGGATAGAATATCGGGACTGATGGATTTCCTTCATAATCTTCTCTCGCAACCCTGCCACATTAGGCACACATAACCTGCCCTAGTATCTTAGGGTCCCATCCCCTCCGATCTCAAAAGTTGAAATTTTACCCTGCTGAATGCCCTCTCTCAATTGCACTAAGGTGGAATCTTCATATTGTCGTGCTTTTACCTAGGCTACCACATATGCTTCTGATGTATTATGTACAATAACACCTCTGTCCTCAGAGTCTAATAATTTTATTCTCATATTGGCTAGCTGATGAAGCTCTTTAGTCAACTCCCATTTACTTGCTTAAACGTGCACTAAGCTTCCCATTGACTTGCGGCTGAGAGCGTCTGCCACAACATTGGCCTTACCGGGATGATACAATATCTCGACGTCGTAGTCTTTCAGTAATTTGAGGCAACGTCACTATCTCAAATTCAACTCCTTCTGACTCAAGAAGTATTGCAAACTCTTGTGATCTGTGTAGATGTCAACATAGACGCCGTACAAGTAATGCCGCCATATCTTCAAAGCATATATTATTGCGGCCAATTCCTAATCATGGGTTGGATAATTCTTTTCATGCTTCTTCAATTGTCTTAACGCATAAGCAATCACCTTCCCATGTTGCATCAATACGCACCCCAAACCTACACCTGAAGCATCATAGTATACCACATACCCTTCTGTTCCCTCTGAAAGAGTAAGTACTGGCGCAGAGATCAACCGATTCTTTAGCTCCTGGAAACTACATCACAAGCGTCAGACCATTGGAACTTGGTAGCTTTCTGTGTTAACTTAGTCAATGGTGCCAAAATAGAGGAAAACCCTTCTACAAGCCTCCTGTAATATCCTGCTAGCCCTCGAAAGCTGCGGACTTCTTATGGTGTTGTGAGTCTTGGCCAACTCTTCACTCCATCGATCTTTTGAGTGTCGACACTATACCCTCGTCAGATATCACATGGCCTAGGAATGCTACTGAGTTTAGCCAGAATTCACATTTGGAGAGCTTCGCATATAACTTGCGATCCCGGAGGGTCTGTAATACTATCCGCAAGTGGCCCGTATGTTCTGTCTCTGAACGGGAATACACTAGAATGTCATCAACGAATACAATCACGAACACATCAAGATAAGGCCTGAATACGGTATTCATGAGATCCATAAAAGCTACCAGGGCATTTGTTAACCCGAACGACATCACCAAGAATTCGAAATGCCGATATCTCGTCCGAAAGACTATTTTTGGAATATCCTTCTCCTTGACCCTCACCTGGAAATACCCTGAACGTTGGTCAATCTTGGAAAAATATTTGGCACCCTGAAGTTGGTCGAACAGGTCGTCAATTGTTGGAAGTGGATATTTATTCTTTATAGTAACCTTATTCAACTGCCGATAATCGATACACATCCTCAACGACCCGTCTTTATTCCACACAAACAAGACTGGCGCACCCCAAGGCGAAGTGCTAGGCCTAATAAAGCCCTTATCCAGCATATCCTTCAACAGCACTTTCAACTCTCTCAACTCAGCTGGGGCAATTCTATATGGAGGGATAAAAATCGGGTGAGTGTCGGGCAACACATCAATTGTCACGACCCAAGCCCGAGGGCCGCTACTGGCACCCAGACCCTACCTGCCGAGTGCCGGCATACCTTTCATCTTGCTTTCCTTATTATCGTATAAAGCCGACTAGGTAGTATAAATGGCAAACAATAATCATAATCCATGCAAACTTTCCGATAACAACATATTCATACATATCAGCAGAAATACCATACAATGACATGGAAATACATATATAATGTACCATGGCCGACACGGCCGTCCTACAAAAACTATACAACAAAAGATACATTTGTCGATCAGGCATTTCCAATTGTACGTAAGTCAACCCACTGTCGATTGTGTATGAGCCTCTACTGAAACATACGAAACACAACCTGTGTCGAAACAGGGCCCCGACATGCCCATAATGCCTATAATCAAATGCATACCAAGATTATGGCAAGTTCAAAGGAGGGATCTTTTCAATATCCGCTGAACTGGAAAGCCTACTATGGCAGGGGAGCCTTGTCTGTATGTCTGCCTGGACCTATAGCACGACATGCAGCATCCACAAAAAGAGGACGTCAGTACGAATAATGTACTGAGTATGTAAGATAGGAAAACATAATGTAAGAACAGTAATATGCATCAGGATAAGAAACACACGACCTGTACCGTCTGGATGCCTCTGAGGGAAACAAATCATGACATGCCTGATGTGCACATGTATATACATATATATCCTTTTTACATTCATCATATACATACGCCTCTGTGGGCCTTATCATCATCATATACATACGCCTCTGTGGGCCTTATCATCATCATACCCAACTGATCAGTGGTTGCACCATAGGCGCCATACCCGGCCGATTATAGCGCGGCTCGGTAAAATAAAACATATACATACATATAGTTGCATAATAGGTGCCATACCCGGCCAACTATAGCGTGGCTCGGTAGAGTAAATTAGATAATGCATGCTGGACTCATATGAATCATACTTTCATGGTGACGTAAGGTCGAAGAAATAACAACACATCAATCCTTCCATAAGAGGGGAAACAATATAAGCACTCCTAGCTTCTAAGAATAGATTATCTTTGGGGCTCGTTCATTGCATTGTATTCAATTAGAGTCATGCAAAAAAAAAGAAAGGGACGGTCTCACATACCTAGTTTATACTTTGCGCCAATTTCAAGCTACGTACTGTCACAATTTCCTTAGTCTACAATGAAAGAAACGAATTCTATCATAATCCTCTAAACGTCATAGTTATAACTAACCACAGCCCTTGATTTATATGGTGTTTCTCCACACCCTTCTTCCTCTAGAACTCCACAACAATAGTAGTAAGGCATGCAATCCCAATAGCAACCCAAAACCACCACAACCTAGTCCATTATCAGCGATTAACTTAAACCTACGGCTTCCAATATGCAAAAAATGAGTTTCCAAGAATTCCCAGGAGAAGGAATGCATGAAAGGGAGTAGTAACTTACCTTGCATGTGGGATAACTCAGCCCTCTTCCTAGGTTCTTCAACTTCTAGGTTTCACTCTCAATTAGGTCTTGAAAAGGAGGAAAATCAGCTAGGGCTTTTCCCTTAATTCTTCCATCTCCAGATTTCCTTCCCCAATTTAGAACTTGGAAGAGAGGGAAATTGATTTGGGCTTGTGTAGGATTCTTTGGGAAGGGTTGCAGGGGTTCTACTTGGTTTGGGTTTCAGAAAAATGGCGAATTAGTTGGTCTAAGCCCCTTTTATAGGTTAGTAAATAAGTGACACACGTGTCTGACGCCTACAGGTCTACGACCGCATTTACGTCGCATAACCAACATGTGGTTCGCATTCTGGGCGCGAAACTCAGCCCAGAAATTTGTCTCAATCTGTGGTACAAGAGGCCTAATTTGCTGTTCGCATTTTGAGTATGCGATCGCATACTGACTGCATTCCTGACATAGATTTCTGCCCAAAAATCTGTTTTAGTTCGCGATGCATTAAGTGCAATATGCGGTTCGCATTTTAGAAATGCGACCGAATTTATGACCATATTTCTGGCATCGATCTTTGTTCTAGAAATCTGTCTTGGTCTGCGGTCTCCGTGTTAGATATGCGGCCCGTATGTGAGTTTTGCTGTAGCATATATAGCTTTGCGAAGACCTTTGCTCATTTCTTGACTTTTTGGACTCTTTTCCGGTTCTTAGGCCCCTATACGTAGACTATCTTACGACGCAATCTAACGTACGAATTATCAGGTTGTAACATCAATGCCAAACTCGATCTCCCTTTCAGGAGGAAAACTTGGGAGTTCATTTGGAAAAACATCTGGAAATTCATTAACCACGGGAATTGATTGTAGAGTAGGCGGTTTCACTTCTGCATCCATAAGGCGAACGAGATGATAAATGTACCCGTTTGAGATCATCTTCCTTGCCTTAAGATAGAAAATAAACCTACCTTTTGGCGAAACAATATCCCCCTTCCATTCAATGATGGGTTCACTAGGAAATTGAAATCTAACCATCTTCATACGACAATCAACATTTGCATAGCATGAGGCCAACTAGTCCATTCCCATTATCACGTCGAAATCGACCATTGCTAACTAAAATAAATTCGCCTAGGTTTGACGATTACCAATCGTCATGGTGCGACCTCTGTATACCCTCCTAACAACCACAGAATCTCCTATTGGAGTGGATACCGCAAATGGTTTACTTATTAATTCAGGTTCGACGCCAAACTTATTAGCCACAAGAGGTGTAACATATGATAATGTGGATCCCGGATCAATGAACGCATATACATCATAAGAAAATACAAACAGTATACCTGTAACAACATCCGGAGACGACTCAAGATCCTGCCGACCTGCTAGAGCATAAATTCAATTTTGATACCACTCGGACTCGGCACTGCACCTCTACCCTTACCATGACCTGTCGACTGCTGGAAACCCCGTGCTGGAGGTCGAACTAATGAGGATGAACCCGACGCAGATCCAGTCAGCTGAACCATACCATCACTTCCTCTATTAGGACAATCTCGCCTTATGTGGCCAGGCTGTCCACAAGAATAGCATGCATCGGAACCTCGACAACATAGTCCAAAAAATGGGCCTTGCCGCACTGATCACAACGTGCTGTTAGAGGTCTCGTCTGACTAGTATCCCTGTGATGTTGTGAGCCTGATGCCCGCAAACTCTGACCTGGACTGGAATAGGTAAGTCGATCATATCGGGGTCTCTGAAACTGTGGAGGGGCACTAGCTACAGGTGGCGCCGAACTCCTCGAAGACTGGGGCCTGACACTACTTCTGAAGTCACCAGAATACCCTGCAAATCTCGTCCTCTTATGCTGGCTCCTATCCTGCTCCCTATCTGCCCTCTACTGGCGCTTACGATCCTCTAGGGTCTGGGCATAAGCCCGAATACGGGAAATATCCATGCCCTCAATCAAGGAAGCTATCGTGCACTCATTTATCAGATGTGGCCCCAATCCGTTCACGAACAAATGAACCCTATCACTCATCTGAGCCACCATACGGGCTGCATACCTTGCTAAAGAATCAAACTGCATACTGTACTCTCGCACACTCATGTTACCTTGTCTGAGATTCAAGAATTTGTCAGCTCTGGCTTGTCGTACCTCAACTGGCAGGTAGTGACGAAGAAATGCCTCAGAAAATTCCTTCCACACAGGTGGGGAAGCATTTGGACCCCTGGATCTTTCCCAACTATCATACCAGAAACCTGCAAATTCCCGTAACCGATAAGAAGCCAGCTCTACTGCCTCCGTATCACTAGCATGCATAACGCGCAGTGTGCGATGAATCTGATCAATAAAAGTCTGCGGGTTCTCCTTGGGGTCTGACCCGGTAAAAACTGGAGGATCTAGATTAATAAAATCACGAACTCTGGCACTAGCCGGTCTATCAGCAGCACCAAGCTAGTCAACAACTGTACCGCAGTACGCAAGTCCTGGTATGTAGTACCAGATAGAGGAACTGGAGAAGTTGGGTCGCTTCTAATGTCCTCTGGGGAAGGCGGAGTAGATGAGGTTCGAGACGGCATCTCACTTTGAGGTTCACTTTGGCCTTCTCTAGCTTGGGGCACCTGACTGGTACCCTCTCCCACATCTGTACTAAGCCATCTACCAGTTGTTTGCTTCCTAGTCGAAGGCATCCCTGTAGGAAAACAAGGCGAATGATAGGGACGAACACTTACGACTCAACTCTACGCACGATCTAGATTTAGGAAGAAGGTAACAACCCTAAATGTCAGGTAGCCTCCTGATTATAAATGTGGCATGTTACACATCCATAATCGAGACTCTACTAGACATGGCTCATAGACAATTCCTAGAACAAACTTGGCTCTGATACCAAGTTTGTCACGACCCAAGTCGGAGGGCCGCGACTGGCACCCGGATGCTACTTGCCGAGTGCCGACGTACCTGTCATCAAACCTCTCTTATTGTCTATAAGGACCGACGAGGCTAATACGAATAGCAAACAATAATCATAATCAGCTTGAACTTTCCGATAATAACATGTACATACATATATAATATGGCCAACAAGGTTGCAATGCAAAAACTATACAACAAAATACATTTGCCGACAAGGCAATCTCACTATACATAAGTCAACCCCTTGTCTATGAGCCTCTACAAGAACATAAGTGATGCAACCCATTTCGGAATAGGGCTCCGACATGCCCGAAATGCCTATAACAAAATGCATACCAAGACCACGGCAAGTCCGAAGGATGGATCTCGCCAATATCCGTTGAACTGAGCAGCCTACTGTGGTGGGGGAGCCTCGTCTATGTGTCTGTCCGGACCTGCAGCACGACATGCAGTGTCCACAGAAGAAAGGACGTCAGTACGGATAAAGTACTGAGTACGTAAGACATGAAAACATAATATAAGAACAGTAATATGCGTTGGGATAAGAAACATATAACTTGTACCGTCTAAGTGCCTATGAGGGCGACTAACCATGAAATGCCTGACGTGCATATGCATATACATACATCCTTTTAAAATCATCATACATATATATATACGCCTCTGTGGGCCTCATCATCATCATATACATACGCCTCTGTGGGCCTCATCATCATCATATACATACGCCTCTGTGGGCCTCATCATCATCATACCCAACTGATATGGATATTATATGATTCAAATACCGTAAAAAAAAGATCTCTTGAGTGTATTAAGCACCTCTAGGTTTACCCGAAAATATGAGTTACAACATCCTTGATTCGTTTAACTCCTAATACTTGTTAATCACCCTTGTACACCCTTATATCACTTAAGACCAATAGGATTAACTTCTTATCATCTCAAAGATAATTACTTCTTGGATTTATGTTAAATAACATATGGCATGAACTAACACGTATGGATATGGGTTGTAACACTTCCCTTTCCTATGGTTCGGAAATCGTTCCTTGCGGAAGTGCACCCAAACCCAGTCACTATTCTTTAGGTCCAGCTTCTTCCTTCCTTTATTCTTCTTGACCGTTACCTTTTCATAAGCATCCTCCAATGTTTTCCTCACCTTAGCATGCAAGTCGAGCAACACGGCTGCTCGATTTTCTTCATCAATGCTAATAGCTGCATCTCTCGGCAAAGGAACAAGATCAAGCAGTATCAAAGGATTAAAACCATAAACACATTCAAATGGAGTAATGCTACTCATGCGATGAATAGTTGTATTATATGCAAACTCCGTAATAGGTAATCGGTCAGCCCAAGTGCCAGACTTCCCTTTGGTCAAAGCTCAAAGAAGAGCTCCCAAGGTGCGATTAACAACCTCAGTTTGACCGTCAGTCTCTGGATGATGTGATGTAGAAAGCAACAATTTGGTGCCAAGAGCACCCCACAAGCACTTCCGAAAATGACTCAAAAACTTAGCATCCCTATCACTAACAATAGTTCGAGGCACACCATGCAACTTTAACACATTAGCAATGAACAAAGAAGAAACACGTTGTGCATCATCTCATTTTTTACAGGGAATGAAGTGATCCATCTTAGAAAATCTATCTACCACCGCATAGATGCTATGAAGACCACCTCGAGATCGCGGCAGCCCCATTACAAAATCCATCGAAACATCTTCCCAAGGACTAGAAGGAATGGGTAAGGGAATATACAAACCATGATTACTAGACCTGGACTTAGCTCTTTTACCCTCAAAACACGCTCCACATACTCTCTTGACATCTCGCCTCATATTAGGCCGATAAAACTGTTCCCCTAATATAGCTAACGTCTTATCCACTCCAAAGTGTCCCATCAAGCCCCCACAATGCGCCTCGTGCACCAACAACTCTCGCCACGAGGACTCAGATATGCAAACTCTCCCCTTCTTAAAAAGGTACCCATCATGCCACTGATACTTCTCAACCCACTGCCCACTAGTTATGGCATCACACACACTCTTAAGTTTAGGGTCATGCTCATACATAGACTTAATACTCTCAAAACCCATCAACCTAGATGCTAACCTGATAGCTAAATCAATATTCCTAGATAGTGCATTAGCTACTACATTCTCCTTTCCCTTCTTGTAATGAATCACGTAAGGAAAACTCTCTATGAAATCTACCCAATTGGCATGTCGTTTATTTAGTTTCCCTTGTCCTATAAGATGTTTGAGTGACTCATGATCACTCCTAATTAAAAATTCCTTAGGCCGTATGTAATGTTGCCAATGAGCTAAAGCTCGCACGAGCGCATACAACTCTTTATCATACATAGAGTAATTCAAGGTAGCCCGCTTCAACTTCTCACTAAAATAGGCGATAGGTTTCCCATCTTGCATAAGAACACCTCCAATTCCTACCCCGAGGCGTCACACTCAATTTCAAATGCCTTACTAAAATTAGGTAATTGTAACAACGGGGCAGAACTAAGCCTACGTTTCAACACTTGGAAGGCACCCTCTTGCGGCTCCCCCCACACAAAAGGCGTGTCTTTTCTCACCAACTCCGTGAGTGGTGCTGCTATGGTGCTTATGTCTTTAACAAAGTGTCTGTACAAACTAGGTAGTCCATGGAAACTTCTAACATGCGAAACAGTAGTAGGAGTAGGCCAGTGTCTAATAGCTTCTACCTTAGATTCATCTACTTCAACACCATTAACACTAACAACAAATCCCAGAAATGCAACTTTCTCTACACAAAAAGCACACTTCTTGTAATTAAAATATAACTTTTCGGCTCTCGACACTTCAAAAACTTGCCTTAAGTGGTCAACATGGTCATCTAAACTTCTATTATAAATCAGGATATCATCAATGTAGAGGACGACAAACTTATTAATAAAAGGTTTAAGCACATGATTTATTAGCCGCATGAACGTACAAGGTGCATTGGAGAGACCAAAAGGCATCACCAACCATTCATATAGACCAAACTTGGTCTTAAATGCAGTTTTCCACTCATCACCCGGTTTCATACGGATTTGGTGGTAACCAAACCTAAGATCAATCTTAGAAAACACACTTGAACTACATAACTCATCTCGCATGTCATCTAACCTAGGGATAGGATGATGATACTTTACCGTTATCTTGTTGATGGCTCGGTAATCAACACACATCCTCCAGGTGTCGTCTTACTTTGGAACAGAGATCACGGGTACGGCACACGGGCTTAGACTCTCTCGAACTAGCCCATTAGTCAATAGCTCATCCACTTGTCGTTGCAACTCCTTAGTATCATGTGGATTGCTTCGATATGCAGGTTTTTTCGGAATTTGTGACCCCGGAACTAAGTCAGTTTGGTGTTCTATCCCTCTCAATGGAGGTAGTCCACTCGGCATCTCCTCGGGAAACATGTCCTTATATTCCTGCAAAGCATCACTAACAACACTAGGCAATGGGTAACGTTAGTGAAAACTTCATCATTAGAGCTCAAGTAAACACCATTATGAATTAGGCAAATTAAGAGTTTAGAACTGTCATTACCTCTCAAATACTCACCTGGTTGCATCATAGCACAAATATTACCTGACAGGTTCGCTGCACTAGCATTGGTCACGGCTTCGGTTTTGGTCTGCATTGGAGCCTTAGCTCTAGCCGCCTCTTTCAGTTCCCACATGTGCTTGTAATCATCACTAACCCATTTAGGTGTTAAGGGCATAAGTATATAATTCTTGCCCTCCAGCTTGACCGTATAAGTTTTGGCCTTTCCATCATGATCAACACACCTATCAAACTGCCAAGGCCTGCCCAACAGTAAATGGCATGCCTGCATAGGCACTACATCGCACAAGATTTCATCCTGATAACCTCCCACTTTTAACTTAATAAGTGTGTGCTTTACCACCTTTATCTCACCACATTCACTCAACCACTACAATGGATAAGGATGGGGATGTTTCCTTGTAGGTATATTAAGTTGAGTCACTAACGTGTGGCTCACTATATTTGTGCAACTTCCGGAATCAATTGTCATCGAGCACACCTTTCCTATCACCCTACATCTAGCATGAAACAAGTTCTCACGCTGCACATCCCCTTCCTCCTGTATGCTCATAGTGCTCATGTTCTTACACACCATTAAGAACATATTCACACCCTTGTCGTCTAACTCTCCTTGGCCACACTCGACCAATTCCGCCCCCTTATCTTCCTCAATCTCCTCTTCACTTTCTTCTTCACACACAATATCATCATCAAGAACTAACATGGTCCCCCCTATTGGACAATACTTAGCGAAATGTCCATAGCCTTTGCATTTGTGACACTAAAAAGAAGATGCACTAGGAGAATTGAGTTGAGTCTTATAATTACCTCCGGACCTATTAGGTTCAACCTTATGTACCATGGCTTGGGCTAGCTTCTTAGGCTATCAGTTTTGGCTTGCAATATGCTCTCGGGTTTGGCTTTCTCCCCCAGTGTTCAGTGTCTTTCACTCTTTGTATCGACGTATGATGGTGGATTTGGGACCCCCTCGATATCGAGCTGCCCGGCTTTCTTTAATCATATATTCAGCTTCAATGGCAGCTAAGAACACATCATGAAGAGCAATGAACACATGTAGCCTCAACTGATTGGAGATATCATTATTTAACCCATTATTGAATCGGATGATAGCCTCTTCTTCTTCTTCGTCTTCCATGTCAAGTGATAGACGAATCTTCTCAAAGTCATCATAGTATTCTTCCACAGACTTCAACCCTTGTTTCAACTCATACAACTTTAGTAACTACTCTTGCTTGTGTCCTGGGTCTACCTACTTACGGGTCATTATTTGCTTCAATTCCACCCAGGTTATGCGTGCAGGCTAGTTATGTCTAAGTCTGGATCTTTTCTCAGCCTCACACCAAGTACAAGCATAGGGCTCGAAAGCAACAATGGCATATGTAGCCTTCTCTTCCTCAGTCATATAATTAATTTCAAATATCCGCTCAACTTGACGTTTCCATTCTAAAAATTTGTTAGGATCACTAGTTACCTTGAAGGCAGGGTTAGTAACATTGACGATGTTCAACCCACAATCTCAGAAATGGTATTGGCCCCCTCATTTTGGTAAGATTGGTTGGAAGTCCTCATAATGCTCAACATATTCATGAAACTCATGCTCTAATTTCCTTCCACCAAAACCTCTAAGTCTCCCGCTCGGACCATGATCATAACGACGTCTTCCCATGTAGTCTCGGCCTCCATTCCATTGCCCTACTCTCGGATACTGTGGCCCTCAATCATCATCTTCAAATTCCTTGAACTCGGGTTGATCATCCCCTCCGGCTGCTCTCATATCTCCAACGAGTGCTACATTTCTCTGGGCTGGCATTAATGGTGGTATGACACCCCGAGGAATCCCCATGGTCCTGAAATTTTGAGCACTTCCGTCCCTCGGCTTGTTTTGGCGAGCTAACTCCGCGAACTGCTTGGGTTTGACGGTGGAACCGTCACTAGTTTCTTCTCCAGCATGTTTATGAGTCCAAGAGGATCTTTCAATGTTCTCCACTTGGGTGCTAATTTCCCTTACTTCGGCCAAGAGGTCGGCAAAAGTAATGTCGGTCACAACCTTTTCTCCTTCCATAACCATGTACCTGCAAAGGGAACAAGACTAGAGAATGTGTTAAGGTTAGTTAAAAATACTCTCTCTCTCACTTTTTGAATGGCTCTCGGGTTCACTCAAATTTCGGGTAGGATTTCACACTTGTCTTCAAATTGGCTTCCTCTAATTGATCAAGTTTCTTAGCGACCTTTCAAGTTCACAAGTTCAATAGTTTTTTTGGGGTGAGTGAATCTATGTGACTCGATAGGCGGACAACTTTTTAAGTGAGCATAAGAAGCCAAGAATTATCTACGAAAGTGAAAATTCTGAGTTTTAGCACGATGTCCTACAAGCTCAAAGATTAGTAATTACTTAAGTAGGAAATTACCTAAGAATTACTAATTAGAATTAATGTAATTCCAGAAGGAATTTCGAAATAGTAAAGATAAGGAAATTTTAAAAGCTTTCCCACTTTAGTTTGGAGAAAACCAATCCTCTTTCCTTAGCCCTTAGGATTTTCGGCCCCCCACCCCTTTCCTTTTCCAACCAAATTTCGCCCCTCTTTCCTTGTCCAAATAGGTTTTCAACTTCTTGCAGAAAGGGATGGGATCCTTGCATCACAGTAGGAAAATAAGCTCTCTTGCAGGTCATTCTAATAACTTTTCTTTTATGTGCAGGATGGATGAAGAACATACTGGAACAGATTACTACCAGCTCTAGCATCATACAATAATAACCAAATGGCAATCTCAGTAGTACCAATATCAGGAGCTCAACATCAGCAGCTCAGCAGGACACTTTAACAACTGTTATGTTGTGTGCAGGAAGGAGGAGAACCAAACAACAATAGAGCAATATCAGCAACTCCAGCAGCATACAACAACAAGCAAAGAACAATTCCAGCAGTATCAGCATCAGCAATCCGTCAGAACTGCAACAATAACTCACAACATGCTGTCAGCACTCATGTCTTTGGACAAACATACAAGCACTTTCACAGATCAAAGCAAGGAGCTGAAACAAGCAGCACAGACCAAACAGCAAAACACCTCAGTTACTCTGCTAATGCTTAGCAAGAAAGGGGAGGAGAAGCACAAAAAAATAAGGACACAAACAACAAAACAAAATGTCAACAGACTCAGCAAAATAACCTGCTATTATCACTATTTCTGATGAATTGGGGAACAGAAAGAATCAAAAAAGCAATGCCACAACAGGGTCAACAACTTCAGCATACTGGTCCACTGACATAGCTAAAGAACATAACAAGAAGCAACAAGAGAGAAGAAAAGCAATCTGCATCAAAGGAATCAAGGGATAAGAGAAAACTACTATTTCTGCTGATAAAGGCCACAGCAAGATTACAGCAACAGCAATCTCACCTCAGAATTCACTTACGCATTAACAAGGTTCTTTATTGTAGGTTATCAGCTAGCAGGAAGACCAAAACTGTAGACACATATCCTGCTCAAAACCAGGAAAATAGATATGTAGCCCTGACAGCTGCTTTTCAGAAGCTCAGCAATAAAGAGGAGGTGTAGCACAGAAAAATCACCAAACAACTCATGCCACAGCAATGCCAACAGTACCAATTCATTAGCCCACTGTCAGCAAGGATACTGATGGTAGAAAAGCAGCGGACACCAAGGATACTGATGCTAGAAATATATTGGTCAACAGGAATGGGAAGATGCAAAATGCTGCCAGAAATGTAGTGGCCAACAGCCTATCATTGCAACACAAGCATAATAGCAAAGAAACATCACAACAATTGCAAGCATGAGCAGATTTCTCCTCCACCAGATCCCAATCCTACACTAACAATCTTCTCTAACTTGCAGGATACAACAACTGGCTTTTTTATCAGGAAGGAGAAGAACAATATGGAGGAAACAGTAAAGCAGAAGCAGAACAATGCAAACAGCACACACTGGCATACACTGATGCATGACACCCAACACATCAAATGGTTGCCTACTAACAGGAAGGAAAAGATGCAACATGGGAAAAACAGAAAATCAAAAGTAGAACTAAACCAACAGTATGTCACCCAAAGTAAGAAGAAGACATATGAAACACGTGCACAACAAAATGCAGCAAAGCACCAGCAGCAACAAGAATACATCAGATCACTGCAGAGAATGGAAAGCAGGAACAGATTAGTGCAATCCAACCAAAGAACACAGCAGCAGTAGAATAACATCAGGGCTAATTTCAGAAGACATCACAACACTGTCAAAACAGACCAATACATATGTTCAAAGCAGAAATGCAGAAGTCTTAACCTCACCCTTCAAAAGCAGCACTCAAACACACACAAACACCAACAGCAGTATCCTCATTTTGAATACAACAATAGTACTTTCAACAATGCAAAATGCAAATGGCTGGATAAGGTCCAGACTATTGACACAAATGCAAGGTGTGGTATTAGCACTCTCAGTACTCAATCTCTTGCATTTCTATCAATCATCATGGAACTTACCAGCCAGCACACATCATTAGGAGCACAACTGCACACAATCACACTGTATCAGCAATGGAAATAAGCTACAGACAAACTCACATATAAGTCAGTCAACAAAAGCAACACACAACAGACAACAACAACCCGATTCAGCAACACACAAGGCAGGATAGAAGCAGCACACTCAGCAAACAATACCACAATCAGCAAAGACACTAAAACCTAAGGAAAGCACAAGAAAAAAAGGAGGATCAACAGCAACATACAAGAGGCAGCAAACACAACAAGCAAAGAAAAGCAGCATCATCAACAAACTCAATCACCAAGAACATATCTGAACATCAAAAGCAATCAACAAGATTAGACCATCCAAAGCAACACACATCAACCAACTCAATTCACAGCACAAAACAGAATCAACAACAACAATATCAGCTTTGAAGAGGACCAGACAGCAGCACATAATTCATCAAATGTACTCACAGAGTAGGAAGCAACATTGAAAAAAGATAAAGAAACAAACAAGTATGGAAGGACACAAAAACAGCAGGCAATACACTCACACCAATATACCATCAACACCAGCAACATCATCACAGAGAAGCAGATCCACCAGACAGCACATACCAGTAGCAGCTTCGACACTAGAAACCACAAACAAGCATAGCCAACAGCTTCACCAACAGAACAGTGTAGACACAAGAAACTCAAGGATAAATATCTTCAACTTGGCTTTCCCTCTTTCAGGGGTCAAAGCAAAACTGAAGATAACTCGCGCTCTTTTGATATCTTTTTGCAAATTCCTGACAGCATTAACATCTGTCAGAGGTACATAGGGGAGATCAAATCTCACATCCATTTAGTCAGAATAGGAACATATGTACTTTTTTGTATAGCTGACCTAAGAAAATTTGTACATACGACTGTGTACTACAAAATGGGCAATCGTCGTACTACCATAGGTCTAACCTCTTGCTACTACTTAGGTACTTATAGTCAGTACTTTAAGATGACCATAAGTAAATGTACTTTCTTTTGGGAGGTAAGGTCCATGTCCTCCTCCGCTTTGTATTTTGTTTCCTAAGTAATAAAAATTCTATTTAACCAAAAAATAAAATAAAATAAAATAAAATAAAACTTCTTGAAACTTCTCCCTTTTGGATTGGGAGTTGTTTTCTTCTTGGTGTAGAATTAGGGTTTCCTATTCCTCCTCCTTTCTTCCCAAATTCGGCCCTCTCTCTTCTCTCTTCACACATTTTCAAAACCTTGAAAGAACAATCAAAGTAATGTTCTAGAACTTCAAGAATGCAAGGAAGACTTGATAAGAACGTTTGAGGATTCAAGATCCTCTTCGAGAACAATGCAAAACTCTTCAAGAACTACAATTTGAATTCCAAGAACTTCAAGATTTTCGAGTTTCACGTGACTACCTTTAAGAACAACAATTTTGGGTGTTCAAGAATTTCAAGACTTTTAAGATCAAACGTGCATCTTCAATATTCGAACAAGAGTTCAAGATTTCAAGATATCGGTTTCTAACGATCAAAAAATTCAAGAATCGGTTCAAGAACGTTTGTTTATCAATCAATCTTCAAGGCTTTAATCCCTAGATGATTCAACAACTTCAAACAATTCAAATATGTGGTTTTTGCTTCACTTTATTTTCGCTAAATATAAGATTTTATTAATAAGAGCAAAGTACAAAAGTGGAGGGAGGACATAAACCTTACCTCCCAAAAGTAAAAACATGTAGTCTTAGTCAATCTAAGATGATAATTAATTGTGCCTAGATAGTGATACCGAGTTAGACCTATGGTGATTTAACGATTGTCTATTTTGGAGCAATAGACAATCGTATGTACAAAAAGAAAGTGAAATTCTTCTAGGTCAGCTATACAAAAAAGTCCTACTTCTGCTACGTTGATGAGAGTTCTGCTCCCTTCTATATACATCTGACAGCTCTCTGTGGAATCGAGATACTACAAAAGTGTGGCAAAAAAGCACGAGCTATCTTCAATTTTGCTTTGGCCTTGTGGACAAGGAAAGCCAAGTTGAAGATGACTATCTGAATGTGTCATGTGACTGGACTGCATTGTTGTTTGTGCTATTGGCTGGACATTTTTCTGACTGTTATTGTTGTATCTGGAGTTGATGTGAGCTGAGTGCTGGAGCTGCCGGTGACTGGTGGGCTAGTTGCTTCTAGTGATTGTGTTGTGAGCATTTGTGATTTAGAGATCAATTGTAAGCTCAGTGTGTTCAGTGGATATGGCCTCCTATGTTTGCTGGCAGTTCTATCTTCATGTGGCTTAGCCATTAGGTGAGTGGCTGACTTGTTGTTGGTCCTGCATGGTTGCTGCTTCTGCTAGGAGTGTGTTGGCTATGCTTCTGTTGATTTTTGCCTGTGTATGTTACTGTTCTTGAGTTGTTGTGTGTTGGCTAAGTTTCTGTGTAGTATGAGCAATGGGAGGATACATGATGATTGCTGTAGTTGCATCGGATTGAGCACTAGGAGTGCTAATACCACACATTGCAACTGCAGCAATGTTGTGGACCAACCGAAAGTGTATGCATTGTTGTGAGGTGTAATAAGATCAGTGGTGGCATTGATGGTGATGTAGTCCTTCTTGTTCTATTGTCTCTAATTGTTGGAACTATTGGTGCTTTGCAAAAGTGTTTTCTATTGTAGGTGTATCAGTTGGTCTGGATTTGTGTACTGCTTTTGATGTGTTGGGTATATGTGATCATCTGTGTTGGCTTCATTGTGCTGCTTCTATTGGCTATTTGTTGGAAGTATTGCTACGTCATGTAGCTGTTGGTTGCTTTGTTTATGTTTCTGTTCTTATGTAGCTATGTGTTGAGTGAATTCCTGTAATGTATGGTAGCAGGGGAGGTCCATGATGATTGTTGTAGTTGCAACATATTGAGAAATAGGAGTGCTAATACCACACATTACAATTACAGCAATGATCTGGACCCCTGCAAGCTGTCTGCAGTGTTGAGAGATTTATTGAAAACAGTGATGGCATCTTCTAGGGTGACAATGATGATATTGGTGATTTTTCTTTTTTTTTTTCTGGTGCAGTAGTTCTGAGAAGTACGGCTGTTGTTGCTGAGCTCTTCTTGTTGCTTGCAGTTGTTTGGTTTCTTGAGTTGCACAAGGTCGTTAGGGTCCAGTCTACATGCCAAAAAGGCAATGGAATGTGCATTAGAGATGTTGATACCATACATTGCTTCTTCAGTAGTAGATTGTTCCCAAGAATGTATCTTTTCCTGTGGTAGAAAGGTGAGCAGTTGATGTTGTCTTATGGTGCTGCTGTTACTTTGGACATGTTTCAACTGTTGTTGATATGAAGTCTGGTTTGCATTTGAATATTGCAGTTGGTGCATTGTATGTTTATCTTCTTCCGGACTGTTACTCTTGATTTTGTGTCCACAGTGATGACAGCCCTGGCTGTTTATCAAAGTAGTTAATCTTTGGTAGTAGGCTGGATGTGCCAGTATACCTGCAAACAGCAGGAAACAAGATATGAAGATTCCTGTGGAAAACTCTCTAAAAGCTTGTCCATATTCCAGGTTCTATCTTGCAGGACATCATTCACGTTGTGAATAGATTCATCAATTGCAAATTCAGCTAGCACAATGAAGTAAAGCGCTCCTAGGCCAGTCCAATTGTCAAACCATAAGAGTGATGATCCCATTTTTGTATGCAGATAATTTGGTGCTCTATGCTGTCCCTGGACTCCACCATCTTCCTCCATGTGTGTGATTCCTTTATAAATGGGACTATTACTACATTGAGTTTCTTACAGTATTTTTGACACATGAAAGCATTCCAGAGACCTAGCTTAGTCCTGAGATTCCACTACAGCTTGCAGAACCGGGCTTTGGACACATCATGCAGTGATCTGAAACCTGCTCCCCCTTCATCACAGGGCATACATAGGGTGTTCCATGATGACCAGTGTCTGCTGCTACCTCCAACAGTGCTTCTCCGGAAAATTTGAGCAAAGAGCTTGTGTAGTTTATTGATTACATGATTTGAAGGATTAACAACAGAGAATAAATATATTGGAATGCTTTGAAGGACATGCTTCATCAACACTGCCCTGCCACTTATTGAAAGCGGTTTTCCTTTCCAAGACTGCAGTTTATCTAGTACCTTATTGATAAGGCCTTGGTAATACATTATCTTTCTTCTAGAGTAGAAGATATGGCAGCCAAGATATGTGAAAGGGAAATCATGTCTTCCTATACCAGTGATTCTTTCAACCTTTGTAACCACATGAAAGCTAGCAGAGTGATGCATATATACAGAAGATTTATTTTTTTCTACCATCTGCGCAGATGCTGCCTCATATGCATACAAGACTTCCATTATCAATTGTAAGGAAGTGGCATCAGAAGAGGAGAATATGATTGTGTCATCTACATATGATAGGTGGTTTATTTTTGGACTCCACTTGGGCAGGCCAAAGCCACAGAAATACCAGTTTAGGTGCAGAGCATTCAATCCTCTTGAAAGAGCTTCAGCAGCAAGAATGAACAAAGTAGGTGATAGTGGATCTCCTTGCTTGACACCTCTTGTTGATTTAAAAAAACCATGTGACTGACCATTGACGAGCACTGAGTACCAGTTGTTTCCAATAGTATAAAACGCCAGGCCAGCAAAGGCTTCACTGAATCCCATTTTCCTTAGTGTTTTTGTCAGAAATAACAGAGATAGTCGATCAATAGCTTTTGCCATGTCGAGTTTAATAACAACATTTGGCCCTGCTTTTGTTCTTAGTCCAATGTCTGTGATGATTTCCTGTGTTAGGAGAACATTTTCACCTATGGTTCTTCCTTTCACACAGCCAGCTTGTTCTTGAGTGATCGAAGTAGGTAGTATTCCAACCATCCTCTCATGTATGACTCTTGAGAAGATTTTATTGATGAAGTTGCTTAGGCTAATGGGCCTCATGTCAGAGAATATTGCCACCTCCTTCTTTTTTGGGAGTAGCACCAAATTTGTGTGTGTCACACATTTTGGTAAATGCCTACCTGAGAAGAAAGCTTTAACCATGTTTTGTATGTCTTCACCAATGATCTCCCAACATGCATGATAAAAGAGCCTGTGAAACCATCTGGCCCCCCTGCACTTTTCTCATTTAAGAAGAAGACGGCATTCTTAACTTCTTCTATTGTAGGTTGGTTGATCAATTATGCATTTTGCTCCATGCCTATCAAAGGATGGATGTTGTCAAGTATGCTGAAATCTGTTGGAGTTGCAGTTTCTGTGAATTGTTCTTTATAGAAGTTGATAACTTCTTCTACAATTAGTTCCTCTTCTTCAATCAAGCTTCCAGAAATGTTTTCAATCCTCCTTAGCTGGAGTCTTTTTCTTCGACCATTTACATGGGCATGGAAGAATTTGGTGTTTCTGTCTCCATCCTTGAACTACGACATGCCTGCCTTATGTTTCAAGAATTGTTCTTCTATTGCTAGAAGCCTAATCAACAGTGCCTGTACCTTTTGTAATCTTTCCCTATTCTGCTTAGTTGGTCATTCCTCAAACTGTTTTTCTTGGACTAGAACCACTTCCTCCATGCTTGCAATGTTTTGAAATATGTCTCCATATGTTGCTTTACTACAAAGCGGCTATGCCTTTTTGAGCTTCTTGAGCTTGTAATTAAAAAGTATGAAGGGGTCACCATGGAAGTTTGCTTGCCAATTCTCTCTCACAACTTCTTTGAAGGTGTCATGTTTTGTCCATAAGTTAAGGAATTTGAATGGCTTGTTGATTGGCATTGCTTCAATGTCACACTTTAATAGAAGAGGACTGTGATCTGAGCCAATCTTTGATAGATGAGTAACCTCTAGCCTTGGGAAGGTTTGCTGAAATTCTATATTAGCTGGGCATCTATATAATCTTTTGAAGATGCAATCTTCATCTGCTCTGCCATTCCACAATGTGAAAATGATGTATTTGAATCCCAGGTCAGTTAGGTTGAAAGTGTCGATGCAGTGTCTGAAGTCATCTACTTAATTGAGGGGTACATGTAGACCTCCAAAATTTTCTTCTTGATCCCATATCACATTGAAATCTCCCCCTACCAGCCATGGGGTTGTCATGTCTTGAGCCATAGAATACAATGAGTCGCACAGTTCTATTGGATCACACTACCATGAAAAACTGTACAACAAAAACCAGCCAACAAGGCTTACCAAACTATACATGAGTCGACACCTGTCTATGATCTTCTAAAGGAACATAATTACTGCAACATAGCCGGAACAGGGTCCCGACATACCCATAATGTCTATAACAATAATGCATACCCAAACCATGACAAGTCCGGAGAAGGGATCTCGCCAATCACTGCTGAACTGGACAGCCTACTGTGGTGGGGGAGCTACACCTGCCTGTCTATCTGGACCTGCAGCACGCCATGCAGCGTCTACAAATAAAAGGGCGTCAATACAAATAAAGTACTGAGTATGTAAGGCAGGGAACCATAAGTACGAACAGTAATGTAAGTAGGGATAGAGAATATACAACCTGTAACATCTGGTACCTCTGAGGGCTACTGACATGAAATGCATGATACATATGTATATATACATGAACGTTTAAAACATACGCCTCTGTGGGCATCATCATCATCATCATATCATACCCGGCTGTAACAGGCTCGATAAAAACGTACGCGCCCATCATAAGGCTCGGTAGAATCGTATCCCGCCACGTGGAGCTCAATAAAACCCAACTGATCTGTGGTTGCACAATAGGTGTCGTATCCGGCCGACTATAGCGCGGTTCGGTAGAGTAAAATAGATACATATGTATAATGCATGCTCGACTCATGAAAATACGTTCTAAGCCATTTGGAGTGACGTAAGGTTGGTATCCTCTGTACACGTTATTAAGACTAACTCTTCACCATGAACCTTATACGAATCAGGAAGTACCAACAGCATTGATAACATAAGAACAAAAGAAGTAACATCAACATCAATCGTTCCATAAGAGGGGAAACAATGTAAGTGCTGCTAGATTCTAAGAGTAGAGTTTCTTTGGAAGTTCGTTCATTACATCATGTACCATCGGAGTCGTGCAAAAGAAGGAAGGGATGGCCTCACATACCTTGTATATACTGCCCCAATCTCAAGCTATGCAACTGTCACAACTCCTTAGTCTACAATAAGGGAAACGATACTATCGTTATCATTTAAGCGTCATAACTATTATGTATCGACCACAACGTATTTTACGATGAAACGGACAGCACCTCCCCTATATATGTGACTTCATACAATTCAAAAAAATCACCAAACTGCCAAAACAACATCAATAATAATTATATTGAACCTCCCAAAATAGTCCACGCACAAGCTAATCACTTCATACATACGATGGCCACCGTAATCGTGTGAAACGACCCGGAAATGTTACGAAGAACTATCAGCCCATTGGAAGCTGTGTTCACAAGCATCGGACCATTGGAACTTGGTAGCTTTCCGTGTCAACTTAGTCAATGGGGCTGATATAGAGGAACACCCTTCTACAAACCTCCTATAATATCGTGCTACCCCTAGAAAACTGCGGACCTCTGACGGTGTTGTAGGTCTTGGCCAATTTTTCACTGCATCGATCTTTTGAATGTCTACACTAATACCCTCGTCAGATATCACATGGCCAAGGAATGCTACTGAGTTTAGCTAGAATTCACATTTGGAGAGCTTAGCATACAATTTACGATCCCGAAGGGTCTGTAATACTATCCGCAAGTGGCCCGTATGTTCTGTCTCAGAACGAGAATATACCAGAATGTCATCAATAAATACAATCACAAACACATCAAGATAGGGCCTGAATACACTATTCATGAGATCCATAAAAGCTGCTGGGGCATTTGATAGCCCAAACGACATTACCAAGAACTCAAAATGCCCATATCTTGTCCAGAAGGCTGTTTTTGGAATATCCCTCTCCTTGACCCTCACCTGGTGATACCCTGAACGTAAGTCAATCTTGGAAAAATACTTGGCTCCCTGGAGTTGGTCAAACAGGTCGTCAATCCTTGGAAGTGGATATTTATTTTTTATGGTAA
>MCJB01050360.1:0-37511 GCA_002018475.1 Nicotiana obtusifolia
AGCTGTCTTATAGAGGAGCAACCATCTTGGTTGGATGATCTTCTTAATGAGCCGGAAACTCCAGTACGCAGAGGTGGCCATCGACGTTCATCTAGTGACTCCTTTACATATCATGATGCTGCTAACATTGCAAACTTAGATTACATAGCTCAAGATGATAACAAATTCAGAAATTTAACTCCTGTCCCTTCCTGGGGATCCCAAGACTTTGATTATTACAAAGATGCTCGGCATGCCACATTTCACGTCGATCAAAACTTCTCAAACCGGCAAAAGAATAGGGCAAGGGATGCTTCTCCAAATGCAATACAACATCCCCGTGGCCGCCCCCCTTTTAGGGAAAATGTCAAGACTCACAGCTTGGGAGCATCATGTCCTCCACAAGAAGGAGAGAGGCCCAAATCTGCAGGAAGCGACAAGCAGGATTTAGTTGAATCTGTCCCTCCTAATCCAGTGGGATCAGGTGAAAAAAAGGATTCTTCTCACAGCAAGAGTTCTGCACCAGAAAGTGACACGAAACGTGCAAAGCAGTAAGTGTAACTCCCTCAGCAACCCCAAAGGAAATAGCTGTGAAGTGAATAAATATATTTTCTGTATGTTGAAATTTGCAAGACGACATAGTTCCTGTAGCAGTTAATATTTAAGATAATTCTTTGTTTCTGTTTATAGTATAGTTCTTGGTTTCTATTTTCATGGTTTATCTATCATTCTTTTTTCTTTTTGTTGCATGCCCATACTATCAGTTTACTGGATGTTTTGGTTTAGTTGGAGGCTGTTGGTTTTTTAAAAGATGGGGCAGCAAAATATTAAAAGTGTTAGATTGAAAAAGTCTCTTAATTATTTTATACCAAGAGGGCTTTAAATAGCCAATTTTAAATTAGAATCTGCAGAAAATCTGGAGAATAAATATTCAAATTCAAAAACCTAAACTATCTCAACTAACTTATCCTATTAAATTTAAATTTAAACAAAGACTCCTCCTTTGTCTAAACTATTTATTATTCCAGTAAATCAAATATCAGTAGTAACAAATGCAAAATCCCATACTCCTTGCTTTTGTTGCTGCAATAGGTTGATCCTCAATTTGTGATTTGGCAATTTGTGCTTGTGCATTTCTTTCAAGTGTTTTTGAACTTGCATCCATCTACAATATGACTTGTTCTTTTTTTTTCTTTTTGGTCTTGCGCATAAAAAACAATCTTAGTGACCTTGTCTTATTTGAAATCTCTTTTGAAAGTATTTTATTATGGATAATGGTAGAATTTTCAGGATTGCTCGTAAGGGTTATTCTTCCACTACAACATTTAACAAATTATAGGTTTTAAGATATGATTTTATTTTCACCGAGCAAATCCGCTAGTTTTCGCCAAGAGAGATTGCTGCTTGCCATGTTTGAAAATGGGATTAAAAATTGATATTGGTTAAAATGATTTGAAAATGGTTCTTTGGAAGAACTCACAGATCCCGTAAGACTAATGAAGCTCTGATACCACTGTTGGTTTTTTAAAAGATAGGGCAACAAAATATTTAATTATTTTATTAACTAAGAGGGCTTTAAATAGCCAATTTAAAAACAGAATCTGCAGAAAATTTGGAGAATAAATATTCAAATTCAAAAATCTAAACTATCTCAACTAACTTATCCTATTAAATTTAAATTTAAACAAAGACTCTTCCTCCGACTAAACTACTTATTGTTCTGGTAAATCAAATATCAGCAGTAACAAATGCAAAATCCAACAGAGGCTTATAACCAGGATAGCTGAACACCGAATGGGATTTTAACTTTCATTAATAAGTAATTTAGCATGTTTTTTTTTGCCCCTTTTGAATCTCTGCAGCCACAATAAGTATTACTATGATTCTGTGTTATTTACCTTGTAAAACTTCAATGATATTGTACACTGAACAGGATACCAGCCTACAACAAAAGTGTAGGGTAGTCTATGCTCTTTGAATTTTTCAAGGGATGCCTATGGTGTTCAAATCCTATTGATCCATAGATGTTGACAAAAATAGGTGATTTAACTTCTAACAACAAATTGATTTTTATGCTACAAGAAGGATATATATGTTGGGAACATTTCTTCTTCCTTCCATCTTAACTTACTTGACCTTGTCTTTTTCACTCCTCCTGAATTTCATGGACCCCTTTTCCTAAACGTAAACCTTCCTACCTTCAACAGTTTATTATAATGCATAGACGGTAATTGTATTTTTATTCTATAGAAAAAGTAATTATATTAGATCTGCAGCTCTAAGGAAAAGGAAGTGCTGGAATATGTACAATTTAGCAAAAAGAAAAAAGTGAAAGTTAAACTTGATCTGTTGGATGGAATTTGCTTTTGCCTTCAAAGCATTTGGTGTTCCTTTCCTTCGGTACCGTCCCCCAAATATTAGCTGGAATGGTAATCCACCAAAATGACTTCTTTTTCTTCCTTTTGCCCCGTGTTCTGGCACTGAAGTAATTGTATGAGTTTTCTGGGCATCACCCATTTAAGGCCTTTGATGTTCAGATAGATTTGTCATAGTTGCGCAGTTAAATTACGATTAATAAGAGGTGATTTACACTTTCAGCTTCCTTTCCACATAAATGAAACCTGCTACACAAAATGGTTCCCCTTTTTTGGAGATTGTCTTCTGTCAAATATGCCTTCTTTGTCACCAACCAAGAGAAACAAGCCACTTTGAAGGGGCTTTTGTTTTCCAATTCTGGGCAATGCAAAGATAGTAATTAATATCACTTTTCCCATTAGTGATTTATACTTGACAAATTACCCCACTATTGATGCGTTTCTATTCTTTTTAGCACCTCTCTTGCTAACTTCGACGTATCAACTTACCCAAAACATTTTCTTAAACTTCGCATGAAGCAAATGGTCATCTGCCATCTAATTTGATAGAGATGGAGCATTTTGATTTTTAGGTGCAGAAGAATATATTCTTTTTCTTGAATAGGTAAGTGAGCATTATTTCAAAAGTAGAGCAGCCTGGCACTAGGTTAGTACAAAGGCAGTACACTGGTTAGGAATTCTTCATTACAAAAAAAACCAAAAAGGAAGGAACCCTGCTGTACAAAAACCTATTCCTGTAAAGATTCTATGAAATCTAGCATATGCTATTTTCATTCTTTACATCCTGTAGATTGCACTAAAATGTCAACAACCATAAACATTTGTATTTCAGCTTCTGTACAGTATCTATCTTCTCTTCGAAATTTCTAGCATTCCTCTCTTTCTATACAACCCAACAGACACTAACAGGCACCGTGTTCTATATCTTCCTCAGTGGTTTTCTGATTCCCCTGGAAGCCCAGTGGTTGAGTAACTGTTTAATATATATGGCATGAGGAATTGCATCCTGAATAAGTACTAAAAGAAACGCGACCAAATCTGGTTAACAACTGGGCAATGCAAAAAGAGGTGGTTGCACCTTTCCACCTTGCTGTTACACATAAAGCACCTGTTGCATATCGTCATTCCCCTTCTCTGTAGGTTGCAATGATTGAGGCATGTGTTGTGAGTGACCAGCCACATAAAACAACTGATTTTGTAAGGTGCTTTAGATTTCTGTAACTGTTTACATGGCCAACTGTAGAGCTGTCTACCTCATTGTTGGTTGCCTTGTGGCAAAAATTAACAGAGAGAGACCATACTTCTGCATTGTCCATACAACAAAATCCTCAACTTCTGCATTTGAGAGATACATTCTCTAAGTTGTTAGAGAGAGCCATTATATTTCCCAATCAGAGCAATTTCTCCTAAAACTTATACACCAGGAGCTTCCATTCGAGCACTGGGGCATAGCTTCCTGCATTGTAGGTGAAACCATAAAGATCATGGTACGTAATCTTTAATGGTGCGGGTCCTACCCAAGCATCGTGCCAAAACCATATATTCCTCCCGTTACCAATCTTGACCTTGTCATGCGATTCAAAAGCAGCCCATAAGATGCATATATGCTTCCATAAGCCTAAACCATGAGAAATGTGTAGGGACCTGAATACATAGGCTTTAATCACCATCTTTTCTAGTAATCACTCTTGTCCACTAGCTCCTTGCTTCTCTGCCATATCTCCACAACCATTTCATAAGTAAGCTACTATTGTGCACTTTCAAGTGCCCAGCCCCCTATTTCTTTTATCCATCAACACCCTGTCCCACTTTACCAGGTGAAAAGTTCTCTTTTCTTTGCTTCCCTTCCACAAAAAGTTCCTCCTGATCTTATCCAACTTTGTCCTCACATTCACTGGCAGAGGAAATAGACATAAGATAGGCTGGAAGAGAATCAAGGAGACTCTTGATAAGAATCACCCTACCTCCCAGGACCCCAAGGGTGTGGCCTAATGGTCAATGAAGTGGGTCAAGAACCATGGGGTCTTAGGTTCAAATCTAGCGGAGGCAAAAACACTAGGTGATTTCATCCCATTTGTCCAAGTTTTGGTGGACAGAGTTATCTGTTGCTGGTGGGAAGTAGCAGGTATTCCGTGAATTTAGTCGAGTTGCATGTAAGCTGGCTCGGACACCATGATTCTTTCTTTTATCAAAAAAGGAAAAAAATCACCCTACCTCCCAGTGAGAGGTACTGCCTTTTCCATGTAGCAAGTCTCTTTTCCCATCTCTCTTCGATTTTTTGCCACACTTGTTTTGACTAAATTAATTTTCCACTTGTTGTGGAAGAATATGTTTTGTCTACAACTTATCCTCTTACATTATCAGATATGCCAACTGATTCACTTATCTACTATTCGTGTTATTAGTTGGATATTGTTTGGATTCTATTTAACATGTAATGAAGTTTACTAAAGACAAGGTGCCATGTAATGCAGACAGTTTGCTCAACGATCACGAGTTCGGAAGCTTCAATACATATCTGAGCTGGAAAGAAATGTACAAGCTCTGCAGGTGTGTATTCACAGACACTTTAAGTAATATACTCTTAGAAATGGCTGTATGATGCATGTTGTATTTTGTTAAAAATGTTGGTCATTACTAATTTCCAGGCTGAAGGTTCTGAAGTCTCCGCTGAGCTTGAATTCCTTAACCAGCAGAGCCTTATTCTAAGCATGGAGAATAAAGCCTTAAAGCAGCGCTTAGAAAATTTAGCTCAAGAACAGCTGATAAAGTATTGTAAGTTTCTTCTTTATCTGTCATACTTTATTGTTGTATCTGCTATTTCCAGCGCTTGAAGTGGTATTAAAAAGCTGAATATGCAGCATCGCTATAATGAGTCTAAATCTGCATAGTTGGAAATTAGGGTTATCTTGAAAAAATTATCACATGAATGATGTTTTAATGGGGAATAAAAATCTCGACGTAAGTAAGGTCGGTTTGAAGATCAGCTGGGAAACTGGGTTAGGTTTTCCTAAAACTGGAAGCACATTGTGTTGAGCAATGTTTGGTCTCATTAGCAAATTGCTTGTTTTTTAGGAGAAATGGGGACAACTTGGGTAATTCCAGAAAGCATCATTTTTTTTTTGTGTGGAAAAAAGATATCCTGGAAATCTGCAATTTCTACGAATTTATGATTTTGTCTAGCTTTTAGAGCTGTGTACGTTGTACAATCTATTAATTTATGATTTTGTCTCGCTCCTTTTGCATTTTTCTTACCTAAGTTGCTCCGACACGATAGCTAGGTGCTGCACCCGTGCCGACACGACACTAGTATGGGTGTAGGTATGGAATCCGTATCGGATCTAGTCAAACAATTTGGGTACTTTGACCACGACGGACGGGAAAATTCGAGATTAGATACAATTTGATTTCCAAAATTAGAACCAAAACTAGGGTAAATTTGAATAAAATAGCATACGTTATCTAGAACATCAATCCTTTACTTACCTACGACTTGAGAATAAAAAAGAAATCCGCACTTTACAAGCTATAAGTAAGTATTGCACAAAATTTCTCATAATTTAGAGAGATTTTTATATTTATATTTTTCTGAATTATTATTAGCCGGATCCCTGCACCCGTATCCGTACTAGGATTCATATCCCCAAATCTTAGAATTTACGTCTCGAAGGATCCGAGTTCTAAATCCGGACCCGTGTCGGACACCCGCATCCGTGTCCGAGCAACTTAGGTTCTTATTGCCTATCACTTTTGAAAGGATATACGTCTGTTTGTTACAAAGGCTGTTTTGACTTTTAATTAGTTAAAAATGATATTGGAATTAATAACTAATAAAAAAAAAAGAGATAGGAACTGCTTCAAACCAAACTATTGTGCTTCCTGGGAGAGGACCAAAGTTATTATCTGCTCTTCCAATGGATAGCGGGACTATGTCAAAGTTTCTTATAGAACAAAGGCAAAATACGTAAGTTTATCACCTGAATTATTATCCCTGTTACACACTTTCTAATAGTGAAAATTATCTTTCACACAACCTTTCAAAATTGTGTCTATGACTCACTGACACTCGCGTGTTATACACATAAAAGGGCGAGTGAACTCAAAAATTACTTAGAAAATTAAAAAGAAAACCTTAAAACTTTAACTCAAGTTTGAACTCATGAGAACTCAACAATGGAAGTTCAGAATTCCTCCTCAAATCAGTCCCTTTTTTATGCTCAAGGAATTAGTTCTTAATCAATTCCAAGCAGCAAATAATCTACTTAAGTTTTATATCCCAGATTCGCATTAAAAAATTTGTGGTGTTGTTGAAATAAATAATTGAATTGTAAAAACTGTTTGGGATGAGATTTGGGTGGAGTAATGTTCAAACCACCATTGCTGGCAAAGCTTCGAAGGTTGAAGTCGGAATTACATTTGCATATGAGATTTCGAGTTAGTTGGCTGAATCTGGAACTATCCTCACTTTGCTTCTTCAATTAACCATCCTCTTCCAATGCCTTCTTTGGCTTGCTCTTGAAAGCTTTGTAATCAATCTCAGATGGCAGAAGACATCCTCAACAATCAAGAACAAAGAAACTTGTATTGTCCCTAAGATCTATATCTTGAGAAGTGGCAGAACTCTCTGAGAACAATTATCAAACACTTGGTCAAGTGAGGAGGAGCACAGATGCCCCGGTGAGGAGGTGTGAGAGAATGACATTAGAGGGCCTACGGAGAGGTAGAGGTAGGCCAAAGAATGGTGGAGAGATGGAGAGAGGTGATTAGGCAAGACATGGGGCAGCTTCAGCTGACCGAGGATATGACCCTTGATAGGAAGGTATGGAGGTCGAGGATTAGGGTAGTAGAGTAGGTAGACTAGAATGTTCATAACAGTAGTATTAGTACGTAGTCTCAAATTCTGTTGGTAGTAGGTTTTTGTTTTTTTTCTTTGTTGATCACCTTATTATCTTGTTATTTTTATTCTATTTTTATATGGTTTTTTGGTACTGTCCCTTGTCTATATTTTCATTAATGTGGTACTTATGCTTTCCTGAGTCGAGGGTCTATTAGGAACAATCCCCTATCCTCACAAGGTAGAAGTAAGGTTTGCGTACACACTACCCTATGTTATTGTTGTTGTTGGTCTGCACTATTGCCCAAATACTCCGAATAGCCGGTAGTTGTCAAAAGAAAAAGTAAATAATAGTTCTCAGTAGAGCACTCATGGATCACCATGATTTCGTAATGCTCCTGCTCCATGGTGTAGAATCTTTCAGCTTCAGATGAGTTTATATGAGAATGTGGAGCGATGGTGAGGAAGAAGTAGAGGGTAGATTTGTAATTAAGTAATTTTTTTAAGTTAAGAACAGATGGCGCAATCCTATTGGTGTGTGGCATAGACATGTTTTGTGAAATTGGTCAAGTACAAAAGTGGTGTGTCATAGACGTACTTTTTAAAGGTTGATTGTGTAAGATTGATTTTGTCTGTCAGAAAGTGTGTAACAGGGATTTGATACATAGTTCAGGTGGCAAATATGTATTTTGCCTAGAACAGAACAAAAAGATTTTTCCACTGCAAAATTATCGTTGGGTTTTAGATGCTGTTTAGAAGTAAGATGGGGATTCCCTCTTTTGTGCTTCAGCCCTTCAACATTAAAACTTTAACCTTTGGAAGGAAAGAAAGCAACAAAAAAGAAGTGGTCACCATGCTTTTATCATTATTGAATGATGAGGTTATAAGTTTATAGATTACTGTGGCTCTCTGCTCCAAGGACAGAATCTACCTTCACAAAAAAACTCAAGTAATCAAACTTAAACTTTTCTAGAGCCTAATTTTTTCCTTAATCACGGCTGAGGAACTTTTGTAGTTCGATTAGCTATGTAGTTCAAAGAAAAACTGTTCTGCTTTGGGGATGATGGTGACCAGAAAGCTACTATTGTTGATTTAGTAGAAAGATCGTTTTATTGACTTCTCGGGAAACTAAACCCTGTAAATGTTCTGTGCAGTGGAGCATGAAGTACTTGAAAAAGAAAGAGGAAGACTACGAGCATTGTACCAGCAGCAGCAACTGCCACAGTCGCAGCAGCAACAGCAATCATCTTCTAGCCATCGACGCACGACAAGTAGGGATCTTGATCAGCAATTTGCAGACCTGTCTTTGAAACACAAAGAGGGTTCTGGCCAACTTCACATGTGCCTGTGACCGTAGCTAGGACTTTGATCACATCTTGACTCCCTCAGCTGATTCTGCCTGGCCAGTGACAAAACTATACTATTTTTATTGTTCTAGATAAGAAAGAGCTCCTGCCGTCCTTGTACTCTCTCTCTCAACGACTTTGCCTCTTTCACCTTCTGGCGGTGATTCTAATTTCTGTATTGTTATGTACCCTCAGCTTTGTTAAGCAAGTGATCTGTTTATTTGCACCTGGTGGTCAATGCTAGGAATAGCATTTGTGGCAGTTGGCTCACCTGAGGTGGTTAATTCCCGCATGTTTCTCCTTTGTATGTTTAAATTATTAACTCCTTTGTATGTTTAAATCATTAGTTTCTCATCAGCTTTCTATGTTGTAACATTTCCCTGCTACTGGTTCCACCATTTTACCTTGGGTACATTTTCATGATTATTGACTTGTAAGCATTGATATAGAGCTCCACTAAAAGAAAGGAGAAAAAAGAAAGGAGAAAAGAAGTATTAAGTGGGAATCAATCTTGGAGTCTGAAACCAAATTGTGGTCTTTTTGGATTCAAACGACAAAAATAGGTGGAAAAAAACTATCATTTTGTATATAGAGCGGTTATTCACCGCGCTATACATTAACGGTACGTCTGTCCGTTAAGGTATAGCTTGGTGAATAGCGGCGCTATATTTGACCTTTTCTGCCCCAGCAATAATTCATCTACACTTTATTGACCCGCCAATAATTCATATGGGTATAGTGCATGCAATATACGTGCTACGTATATAGTGGCCTATTATGCATACACTATACCTCAATTATTGTACCCTGGATTGATTTTTTTTCTTATTTAAGGAGTTTCAGAATTTGGTAAAAATCCATTCAAGATCCTTTAGGTATTCTGAAATATTTGTTAATTAAGTTATTTTGCATTTTCTCATAATGTTCATAGAGCAAAAAATTAGGGTTTCATTATATTGGGGTGGAGGGTGGGGTGAGGTGAGATTGTGGTGGAGAATAACCCAGTACGCTATAGTTGTTCTCCACAATGTCATGTTAAGTTACCACTTACAATGGAGTACGATAGATTAATATTGTTATGTTAAAAAATGAGTGTGAGCAAATGTTCGGTTAATATTAAAGTAACTAGAAGATATCCGTATTCTGTAACTCCGCAAGGGGTTGCTTGTTATGCTGAGTTTAGCATTGAAGACGATAACACATTTTTTGAGGACTCCGGATGAACACCAGGAACTTCTTGTAATAAAAATGTTGGAAATATACGTCAAGGCTGAAGACGTTCACAATATTGAAGTTCCGCAAAATAGGGATATCCCTCAATCATGGAGTAGTTTTTTTAGAGCAGTTTTATTCGAATAGGTTCCAGGTGAAAGAGATTGGCCAGATCTAAACTTATATCCACGGGCGAATGAAGAGCGAGGACATAATTTCTTCCCAAGTTTACATAATCCACAAGCTGGTTGATAAACTTCAATTTTCCTTTATGTTACAATGTTTATTTCTATGTATTGTATTTATATTAACACTCAGATATTCCATAGGGGGTACCGGCCACATATGAATTTTATAAGTTATGAACCAACAGATAGTTGGAATATGCCTAGTTTTGGTGTGTTGGATCATGGTGGTCTATCTGGGAATTAATCAGCAACATGATAATGTGCATCATGGGATATCAACACATTATGATTTGTAAGTTAAATGATAAAGTTTATATGCAATGTTTGGATAAATTTGAGAAACACATTATTTTAGTGGTTGGGCAATGAAAACGAGCAACTTGAAGGTCTTGTCATTACTCAATTGTCCGAAAGCGACATATTTAATCGGGGTATGGCAGATGCGCAGAGTCAGGAAGATGATAGTGATTACAACAACAATGCTGATGAGTCTGGAGATGACACACCCTTCCCTGATGAGGGTGCTGATGATGAGGATGAGAATGATGAGCCTGATTTGACGAGGGAGCATACTCCACCTCCCATTAGACCAAGAGTGTACGAGACCCATGTGCCGTTTCATTCAAGGGAGATTCCCTACCTTGATCAGTTGCTAAGTATGCCGGATGTGGATGCCTTCATAAGGGATCTTGACGAAATTCGGACAACAATGTGGGATGAATCTAGAGCAATGGTGCTGTCAAAGGGCATGCTTTTTGCTGATAAAGCGCGCCTAAGCAGGGGGTGCGAATGCACAACATAAAAGAGTGTCGTGAGATCGTGGTTCATGAGTCATCTCCGGAAGTATACAAGGTTATTTGTCATAGATGATTTCAAGGTTGTAATTGGATACTGTGTGCGAGAAAGTTGAAAACAAATATGTGGATTGTGGGGAAATACATTGGCACCGACACTTGTGAAGTGGACCCATTCAGTGAGAATCATTGTAACTTGAATGTTGACTTGATTTCTCTTGTCTTGATTCCACATATTGAAGCGTCCACAAGGTACAAGACCAAAGAGTGTATAACATCTGTCCACCAGGTATATGGATGTACCATTACCAAAAGAAAGGTATTTCTCGGGCGTAAACATGCGTTTGAAATTGTTTATGGTAACTGGAATAAGTCTTTTGCCGCTCTACCCAGGTACATGGCTGCATTGCAACACTTTAACCCTAGGACTGTTGTTGAATGGAAGCTTGAGCAGAGTCTGGGAATACCAAAATACTTATTCAGATATGTGTTCTGGGCATTTAAACCAGTCATTGATGGTTTTGTGCATTGTCGGCAGGTAATATCCATAGACGACACTCATGTCTATAGAAAATATGATATTAAGTTGTTGATCGCCGTTGCAGTAGATGCTAATGGAAGTATATTTCCCCGAGCATTTTCTATTTGTGCCAATGAAATCCAAGAGACATGGACATTATTTTTGAACCACTTGAAGGAGCACGTTGTCAGACAACGTTCAGGTATTTGTCTAATATATGATCGACATGGCGGTATTTTAAGTTCTATACATAATTTGGTGGATGGTAGGAACCGTATGCCTACCACCATTACTGTGTTAGGCCCTTGAAGGCCAACTTCCAGAGGGCTTATTCGAACAAGGACTTACATGATTTAATGTGGATGACTGCAACATATCACCAAGAGTGTAAATTCAGGAGGCGAATGAAATTGATTAGGCAGGAAGAACCAGAAACTTATCATTGGTTGATGTGACATAAGCTTGACAAATGGACTTTGCATAAGGATGGTGGTATAAGATGGAAAATTTTGACTACAAATGTGTTAGAGTCTTTTAACTGTTATTGAAGTCTGCACGTGGATTGCTTGTCACTGTCATGGTGCGGATGTCATTCAAGCAGATGGTGGAAAGGTTTATTGAAAGATCTAGAGGTGCATCATCATTGATGGAAAATGGTGTTGAATTTATGCCATAACCAATAAAACGATTTGAGAAATATAGGAAGCGAGCACAATGGCATTCAATTTGCAATATTACAGCGAGAAAAATATTTTTGAAGTTCGCATTGGTCTGCATCACAACTGTGGGAATAATACACACACCGTCAATGAAGCCAGAAGATTATGCTCCCGTGAAAAATGGTCAATCTATCACTTGCCATGCTCACATGTCATGAAGTGCTTTCAACATACAAGTTTCGCGGCAATGAGGTACATTGATAAAGAATATAGTGTTGCTGCATACTTAAACACTTATAGTGGACAATTGCAGCCAGTGGGTGCTGAGCATTATTGGCTGCCCAGACCATTTAAAATGGTGTGTAACAAGGATTATGTGCGTCAACGGCAAGTGCAAAAAAGAACGTGGATACGGAACCAAATGGATGTTGGTGATACCGTCTATGCGCGTAAATATGACATATGTTCCCAAACAGGGCACGACCGCCATAAATGTCCCTCAGTTGGTTTGGGAACCGGTGGTAATTCAGCTCCAGGTGGCAGTTCATCCAATGTGCCCAATTATCAAGGATAAACGTAGTATTTTATTGCAGTATTTTTGTTGTACTAAATGTTTGTAAATGTCCAGTTTGTAAAATATATGAAATAAAATTATGTTTCTAATGAGGTTAAATCTAATTGATATTTAGCATTAAAGATTCAATACAACAATTTAACATACACCCTAAGAAATAAATAATAATTTTTGTTCGCCATTATCGTTACTGTCTGGCACTATATTTCATTGTCACTGTCTTCATCTTCATCGTCAACATCTTGTATGCACCCTTCCGGATTGAGAGCATCGTAATCTAGGCCCCAATTGACACACATTTCTCATATTTCATCGCTCTCATCAATAAGACCACATTCTTGATTTTTACAACAATATGGGACTCCTACGTCTAACGTCTGTGGTAGAAACTTAGGTAGTCCCTCCCACTCGATAACTATTGGGAAAATAGGATAATCATTGTCTCTATGCAATTTTTTATTTTCTAATAAATCCCACTACTGATCCTCTACTCCTTCAAGGTAGTTAAGATCATCCATTGCATGATGAACGACTTGCGGCTTTTCCATCTCTAGAATCTCCTTCATCAAATGCCAAATCACTTCTGGCTCATCTTTGTGTGTATTTGTTTGGAAGGTTGCAGACAGTGCTTGTGGTACAACAAATCTATGCCAATGACATAGTACTTCATAATCAAAGCGTTTTGAGTAAAGGGGAACCTATTGTAGTTTTTTGCCCGAAATTCGCATACCTTTAGGTTTTGTAGAATGCGCTTCGCCCTCAATAATGTGCCTGCAGCTTTGAGATCAGTGTGTATATTGATAGGCTTATTTTCCAAGGGACGTAGAACACCATACCACTTTTCATCAACCAAATCAGTATAGCAACCTAGCATATTTTTTTCAAGGTAGGGATCGATTGTGTTATAACGTGTTTCATGTGGATCTTTTAAAATACCTTCACTTTTTTGCCTCTTCTTAGACCACTTATTAAATGTTAGTGGCATTTCTGAAATGGATGCTATAATGGTTCTTCAGATGGTATTTAAATACTTATCTCTTGGTTCAACTTAAGAAGAAATAGACTGCACGAACTTGTATATTAAACATAGCGCATCACCAATTGCGTTAAGTGTATTGTCATGGCGACCTGAAAAAGCTGTCAAACTGAAAAAGCTGGACCCACTTGTTCCCCAAAAAATTATTATCATACAAAACATAGCGCCTCACCAATATGCGTTATATGTATTGTCATTCGACCTGAAAAAGTTATTTCAAGACTTGAAAAAGCTGGACACACTTATACGCTAAAGAATCAATTATCATGCGAAACATAGCGCCTCACTAATATACGTTATGTGTATTGTCATGTCGACCTGAAAAAGCTGTCGATCTGAAAAAGCTGGATCCACTTGTACCCTAAAGAATCATTATCACGCAAAACATAGCGTCTCACCAATATGCGTGATGTAACCTAAAATCACTCTTAGCTGCCTATAAAACCTTGCGCATTTTAGTTATTATTTGTGTTGTAATAAAACAAATAGAATAACTTTCCATTTATTTTTAAATTTCGAGCATTACGATATGTCTGGACGCAATGACATACCAAGGTGTTACTATGGCAAAGGTGCGATTTTGAAGCCATGTGGGTCAAATTACAATCTAGGGTGCGGACGTTGGATGTGTAAACAAGTTCTAAGTTATTATTTTTGGAAAAAATATTTGTTTATACTTTTTATATAACATGTTAATTAATAGTCTTGTGTTATTCTCCCATTGGCAGGGCGAAAATCAATGTGGTTTTGAAGAATGGTATGATGAAACCATTAACCAGGAATACTACAAATCATGTTTGCTAAACATTTAGAATCTGACTGGTGAACACGAACTCCAGATTTTGAAACTACAAGAACAACTTGTGGCAGTGAAGGAGAAACTAAAAGAGGCAGAAGAAGAAAAAATTAGGTCGGAAGAGAAATTTAAGTGGTTGAAGTATAGAATACTGGGCGATAATGACTAAACAAACACATGGATACGTTTAGTGTAGTATTTTATTTTTATGTTGTATGTGTCATGTATTATCTTTAATTGGTAACGAATTTAAATTTATGTTTAGCTGTCGCATGAGCAGATTATGTAAAACATAAATAATGTTGCTAATATATTTAATGTCATTTATACAACTAATAATATATATCAATGAGTCCCACAACCAGTATGATTTAAAGCATTAGCTGGCATGAGGCGCATCTCATCCCGCCTGGCTACGCTATCAGGATCATCCTCATCATGTCGCCTCTTTATCGGAGGATGCGCTGTAGCATGGTCATTAGTAAGGCTAGCAGACGCAGTAGAAGCGGCCGTTGGGCCAATAGTAACCTACAGAATAATAAGATATTTTAGTATATGAAATATAAAATACTGATTTTCGTGTTAATAAAAAAAATTTAATGGTCATACTATGCTCTCAACGGGCTCCTGAATAAAATCATCCGTCCTCGGCAAAGTCAGTATCGCACAATATAGCCTCCATGACGGGCGAAGATGAGATCCCTAAAAAAATACTTTAGATATTACTGACTAATCTATAACATAAAAACAAATTGAAATAATAGTAATACAAACAAACCTGTGCCTGATTAGCGCCATCAAGGTGCATTGGAGTAGATGAAGTATGTGAAAGATCCTCGGCATCCCTCGGTGATGAGCCATAACTCAGTCGTCGCCCACTATGCACCACTTGTATCGGACGATCAGCAGCAACCATCGATGGCTCTAGGGGATCAGGAAAATACTGATCCCGTTCCTTCCGCGTAATGGCCGTGCCCGCGATCAACAATGGAGTTTATGGGGTCACCTGCGAAGTCCCTGGCGAAAGCTGATGGCTGAATGAAAGCATTTCATGAGGAGCATCGTGTGGCTCAGGGTTCTCACCCCGGCTGATCATCTCTAATTTCCTCCACGGGTGCCTCAACGCTCCCTTGCTGGGGACCCTGTCCTCACCGACTGCCACGACCTCGTGGGCCACCCCTCCCTCTGTGGCCACGCTTGCCACGTTTACCACATTCAGGCTACACTGGCGGTCCATGATGGTACTCCTCGAGAGGCACATATGCAGCCTCGTATCCTAAGCGCCCATCCTCTTGGGCACGTCTCAATGTGTCGGCAGCAAGATCAATAACACGACGACCAATCACGTGCAAAGCTGCCGCTCCCTCACCTGTATGCTGCAACATCTCTAGTCCCAATTGGTAGAACTGATGTAAGCCAATAGCCAGCAAAACATGTAAAATATTAATTACGGAAGGATAATGTAGCGTTATAAGTAAGTATAACAAATAACATACCAGTGCCTCATGCGTCCCGACATATGGAATGTACCGATCACCATCGCGATGAACGATGTTCCCGATGAGAAGTTGGATAACGCTGCGATACCAACCCATGTACTCATGCTCGCCCTCCATACGGTCAGGTGGAGGGTATGGCAGAATCAGGTCATACCTTATCTGGTCCCAAACCTCAATCTGGGCCTTTAGCCAGGCCAAGTATGTCTGGCCAACCTTGCAACGATCATCCCACTAGTAGTTGATAAGTGGGAATTTTGACTACTTATTAGTAGTGTCTTTTAGCTTTCGTTTTAGTCCAAAAGCGTTTAATTGAGTTCCCAAAAACTGATGAAGTATGTTTAACTCTCGAGATGAAATTCAACTCAAGAAGGAGTAATCTGAACTCAAGGACAAAAAAGGCACAAAAGCTCAGAAGTGCGGATTGCAGAATATCATCTGCGACCGCAGGTTATGAAGGAAAACCCATAAGAGACTAGTGTAAAGTGCGGTCGGTACATGAATTGTGCGGCCGCAGAAGCTGGGTCAAAGTAAAGTTCATAGAATCTGCAGTTTAAGTGCAACAAAAGTGCGAACCCCACAATTATTGTGCGACCGCAGAAGAAGAGTTGTGCGGCCGCACATGTAAAAGTGCGGATCATAGAAAAGCAAGGTGCGGCCGCAGATTTGACTTCGTCTCTACTTGAGAAAAAGAGAATTAGTATAGGAAAACTTGGCTAGCAAGAAATTAGGTCAATCGAGTGATTGATAAATCCAATTAAAGTGTTGAACCTAGAGATAGTAAAACCCGACTTGAGCTTTTTATCAACAGTTTTGTTCAAGACCCGTTTGGACTTGAGAAAGCCAGATTGGGATAAATCACTCTCTGACCGAGAGGTATTAAGTGAGTAATTGAATGTTGATAGCTATAATACACCCCGACCAATAAAACAAGCTTTAAAGTTTATATCCTATTAGGCAAACACCTAGGTGTAGGTCATAGCCCTAGGCCTTTTACAACATTTAAAAAACAACAAAAATAATCTTCTAATTTTATTTCTTAAATTGCAATTGTAGTTTAGATTAAAATTTTGAAGAACCAATTTTTGCGGAAGTGCAAATTTAGATATACAAACTCACACGCTAAGATATATACTACTAACTCCCATACATGTAGCTCCTTGCGAAATTCGACCCCGATTCTTGTTGATTTAATACTACTGCATTGGCTCTTTTCATAACCTCGAATAGAGGAGTGAAATTGGATGAGATTAGCAATGTGTTCCCTGCCAAGTGGGCGGAATAGGTACAAGCTGCAGGCGACCAAACTGGTGAAGGACTCACTCGGTGGCATGATGCTCGACTATATCGAGACATATTAGTGGGACAGAAAAGATCCACATAGCTCGGTTGCGGGAGCAATAATCGGGCAAACCAGCTATGAGCGCGCCGCTGTATGGCCTCCGTACGAACTATTTATTAAACACAAGAATCGTGAGTAAACGCAATATATATCAAGGTAGGCCAAGTAAACTTAAGTATATATGAACCTGCGCACCTTCAAGTAAATCCAACAAATCCCTGTAATAAAGAAGATGATGTCGAGCCTCGACCTCGCGTGCGTAGCCTCGCCTATCAACCCACATCCAAGCTAAAGTGAGAAACTGTAGAGATGGTGCAAGCGATCGGTGGCAGAGGCGGCTACAATTGCAGGAATTGCTCCCAGGCCCAAACCTAATATAGATTGTGGACGTAAAATATAAGGTACTTTTTTTACTATTGTATGTTATATCATAAAAAGAATAGACTATGTTTTCACCTACATTAGCGGTAAAAATCCGACAACGTCCTCTGGATGCCCATGCACGCCCAACACATCTACCTATACAGGTAACCTAGAACAGCTGCACCCCAGCTGTAACCATATAAATCATCTAGCTGCTCCAGATGATGTAGAAATCTCATGCTGACTAGGTTTCCCAAAGTCTTCGGGAACTATATACGACCAAACATCAGCAGCAATAACAGTTTCGTATGCCGGTCGATATCCTCTGATGGTAAATCATTCATAATCTCCGCGTCCATCGCCACCAGATGCTGCCGCACGGGCGTCAACTGCAATCGACTGGCCCCACTCAAGCGATCTAGCTTGGATTAATTCTTCTCGAAAATGATACTCCTTAGTTATCCGTATTCCATTGCTCAAAGAGTTACGTCATTCAATACAAGAGAAAAAGAAGACTGAGACAGTATATATTGCTGGACAAATCTTCAGAATATACTACTGAAAGAGCAATAAAAGAAACTAAGAATTAAGATTTGTCGGTGATTCACCAGAACAGACGACCTGAGTTTCCAGTTATTTTTCATCGACTTCTAATCTACTTGTCTATAGTTTAAATGAATTCTTAATAGAGAAAGAGTTTGGATTGATGAACAAAACTTGAACTGATTAACTAAACCTTGAAATCGGCCTAATACACCATATCAAGAGCTACAATATACTTCTAAGTTTCAAGTTTACAGAATTCCTGATCAATTGGCATATCAGAAAAAGTGCATTAACCATGAGAAGTCCTAGATATGCATATCTTCAATCTCCTTTCTTAAGAGTACCTTCCTTCGTTGAAAAAAGAAGGAAGTAGTTACTTTTTGAGGAGTCAAACAATTTTGCTCTTTTACTACTGCTTTAAAAATACTTTTAGCCCCAATGTTTTATTTATTTAATTTATATATAGCACTTTATGTCATTTCTGAATACATGAAATTTTATTTAAAAAATTAGTAATGTTTGAATACTTGAGAGATGGGCATGAATCAAATGCTGTTGTTCACAATTACTTAACTTTCATTGTTATGGAGACACGAGATCTTTCTTCTCCTCTTCTTTCTCAGCGAATTCTTTGAGCAGGGCAGAGCTACAACATCGTTTACGGGTTCGACAAAACCAAATAGTTTGGTGTCAGACCATGTATTTGTGTTTAAAAATTTACTTAAATAACGTTGTCGGTATCCAATAAGCTGCCTTTTAGGGTTATTTGACACGCTTAGCAAATAAACCTAGTTGTGACACTCTTGGAAAAACCGTCAAAAGGGGATGGACTTTATGAAAGCAAGTTTTAGCATGGAAAGTAGAACAACGTTAGCCTTTGGCATGATATATATTAATTGTATAGTTTTAAACACATATTGTTCATGCAGATAACGAGAAGTTCCTCCATATTATTTATCTTGTAACCACCATCCTGAACGTTTCTCTTCAACTTAAGGCACACTAATTTTCAGGCGATGTTAGAATCAATAGTTTCTGAGTCTTTCACACACTGAATGATTTGTGTCCTCTGCCCTTTTGGATCTAGTTAAAAGCAACTACTAATAAATAGTTAACCTCCTATCAACAAAATTATGGTGGTGGACCTGATTAGGCCTTCTATCTTTTGGAAGAAAAAAAAAATACCATTTTGGACAGATAAAGCTATTTTTTTTTTGATAAACAACATTATAAAAATTATTTTTAATTATAATAATATTTGATTTAAGGTGCAAAATCGTCACTGAAAGAGAAGAAATATGAATAAAATAAAAAAAAGAATTAGAAAGAATGGGCTAACGGGTGAAAAGTACTTTTCAGATTATATATAACTTGGGCCATACCGAATAAGTTCTTCAAAAGTGGGCCATTTTTCAATGGACTGTTGGACCAAGTGATATGAAACAATGAGCTTGGTGGCTTCAGTAATGCTGATCTTCTGGACCCAACATTACGCGAACGCAGTTACCTTCTCGCGAACGCAAAGAAGAGAAATTCAATGGCCAAGAATTACTCTATGCGGATGAGATCCACTGACCGCAAACGCGAAGCACACCAAAAACATCTGAAGATCAGCTATGCAAACTCAACCAAAATAGTCTGGAATACCCTGAATCTCACCAAAACCTCACAAGACCCTGTGCAATCATATCAACTAGTCTAAATATATTATTCAAACTTATTCAAGGGCTCGAAATGCCACAAATAACATCACAACTAAGAATAGAAGGTCAAGATCATTTTCTTTACTTTCAAATATTTCAACTTCGCTAAACGCATCCGAATCACAATTAGACATTCCAGATTACAACCAAACTTGAATACAAGTTTCAATTGACAAATCGAATCTATTCCATGTTCCGAAACAATAATCTGAACCCGATATCATCAAAGTCAACTCCCGATCAAACTTGTGAACTCTCTAATTTTTCAAATTGTCCACTTGCGGCAAATAGAGCCAAAACTTTTTAGGAACATCCAAATTCAAATCTAAACATATGCCCAAGTCCGGAATCACATACAAACCTATTGAAACCATCAAATTTTAATTTTGAGGTTGTTTACTCGAAAGTCAGACCTTTGTCAACTCTTCCAACTTAAAGTTTCCGAATTGAAAATTACTCTTCCAAATTAATTCCGTACCTCTCGTAAATCAAAATCAACCATACACGCGCGTCATGATGCATCATATAAAGTTACTCATGGTCTCTAACCGCCGAATGAAATATTAAATTTCAAAATGACCGGTCAGATCGTTACACCATTTAAACATGAAGTAGAATGATTAACTATGAAGACTTTGATTTATATGGATCAGAGTTCTCTTTCCGTGTTTCTGAAAAATTCTACAATGAGCCATAGATAACAGTTCTCAGTTGGCATTAACCAGTGTCATGTCAACATTTGAGTTTAGGCTAAAAGTTGGGAATCAACTTACATTTTTTAACCTTCAGCTAGGTATTTTGTTCATTGGCCAGCTTAAATATAAAGTATCCGACTGGGCAAAGCATTTGGAGGGAAATATTGATTCTGTGATCCACGTGCCAGTCACATGATTGCTAACTAATTCTAAAAACTCTTCTAATTGACTCCTTGTTTAATTCCAGTTGCTACTTCGATTATACAAAAATGAAAAGTGCGAAAACACAAGATTGAAAGGTGAACTGAAACAGAAACTAACTCATTAAATGACCATATCAAAATACCTCCTTTTTTAGTAATCATTGACCTCAAGAATTAAAGAGTGAAAACTTCTATTTAAACTCTTGCAAGTCCTCCTACGTACTATCTTCTGGTGCAACATTTAACCATTTAGCGAGGACTTGAGTGATTTCCCTACCATGTTTCGATAATAGTTTCAAGTTCCAATAGGACATAGCTAAAACTTATATAATTGAGGCAGAGTTATACCCCAAATTCTTCTTCAGTTGAGAAATATGAAATGTAGGATGAACTTTGGTATCTGAACGAAGAGCCAAAGCATATACTACATAACTAACCCTAGCTAATATGAAATGGATCAAAGAATTTTACTAATAACTTCCAATAAGAGTGAACCTTTCAGGGATAATTGTCTATAATGCTGCAATTTAATATAGACCCAATCTCCAACATGATAGGTTTTGTTTGTCCTCCTCTTATCATCCTAGACCTTCATTCTATTCTGAGACCTCTCCAGATGAAATTTCAGAATTCTTATAGTAGCTTCTCTAGCTTGTAAGCTTCGATCAACTACATCTAGGTAAGACTCAAAAGGTTGGTAAGGTAGTAAAGGGGGTGAGTTTTGACCGTGAACTGCTTCATATGGAATCATATGAGTAGCAGAGTGATAGGTTGTGTCCTACCACCATTCTACAAGAGGCAATGAGGCCATTCTCCAGGTTTTTCAAGTGTCATACATCTCAAATATCCACTATCTAATATAATGAGATTTATCAAGAGAAGAAATAATAATATAACAACTTTTATACAAGAATTTTCCAAGGACTGGTAGTACAAATTATGAGCTTCTAAGATATAGAGTTTACAAAGCTGGTTTGAAATAAAATACACCATCTGTTTGAAATATACATGAACAGATCTGAAATATTAAAGCTACCAGGATCAAGAGGCAACTATGACTGGAGCGCAGGTACATCTTCAGATTCAGCTCCCGCCATACGTAGATACTTCAACATCCAACATCTGCACGCACGGTGAAGAAGTGTAGTATGAGTACAACTTAACCCATGTACTCAATAAGTAACTAGCCTAACCTTAAGTTGAAAGCAATGACGAGCTGGGACAAAGGTCAGAGTCCAACTCCAATAACCAGTGATAATTCATAACAATAAAATAAAGACGGTACAAGAAATAACTCAGCTGGTTCACAGTTACGAAAAATAGGCATGCTTTTCACATATAACAGTAGATCCCAGATCATTCACCGAAAAACATCAAAATATATAAATAAGTTTGAAAACTGTGATTTTTCCCAAAACCTTTCAACAATAAATAAGATGTTTCATTTTCAGATAGTATGAGGAAAATACATCTCTATGACTCCATGTCAATATACAGGTGAAATCATGAATGTCACCAAAACTGGGTAGCATGAGAAAATGCATCTCTATGCCTGTATCTCAAGTACGTATGCAAAAGCAATGCATCTCAATGATGAACTCATGTACTCGCACTCTCAGAGTACTCAATCTCATTGTGTTGTATTCTCACTTATCATGCTCAATACTCAGCACACTCAGTTACTCAGTACTGTACAGGTCAAATCCTCCCAAATGCAAATAAACCAAGGCAAATCCAACCCAGAGATGCAAATAAACCAGGGAAGATCCAACCCAAAGATGCAAATAAACCAGGGCAGATCTAGCCCAATGCAAATGAACCAAAATACAAATAAACCAGGGCAGATCCAGCCCAATGCAAATAAACCAAGGCAGATCCAACTCAATGCAAATGATTGCTAGCAATTGCACCCACTGTGGGTGTGCAGACTCCAGAGGGGCCGATCCAAGCCAAGAGCTATAATAAGCCAAATCCTGGTATGAATCAATAAAGCCTACTGTGCCGTGCAGCCCCATCCCATAAATATCACTCATAACTGGCCCTCAGCCTCATTCAATCATCAATCTCTCAAGTCCCTCTGGCTCACAACACTCATGCTAAGCAGCTCTAATCAATGATGTGAGATGTGACAATATACAATAACATAGACTGAGATATGATATGAAATGATGAATGCAGCTGAGTACATAACTGCAATTAAGCACATAATTCAATAGCAAAGAACGACTACTGTGGGTCCCAATAGTACCAACATATAGTCTAAACATGAGTTCTAGTATAAATTACAGCTCAAGTGCTCTAACCTATAGAGTACAGTAAAAAATGTTTAAATAAGATAGCTACACAGTTTCATGGAATCGACTAAATCATAATTCACGTGGTCCACGCCCACACGCCCGTAACCTAACATGCGCGCCACCTCAGCAACAATCACATAACACGTGTTTGGGGTTTCATACCCTCAGCACCAAGTTTAGAAGTGTTACTTACCTCGAACAAGCCAAATCCAATACCGAGCAAGCCAAGCGATACTCCAAAAATGCCATCCTACACGTACCGAACTCCGAACGGCACGAAACCATCCACATGCAACTTAAATACGTCAATTAATTCCAAATAAAACAAACCCAATCGATAAAGGTCGAATCTTTAATCAAAAGTCCAAAATCAACCCAAAAGTCAAATCCGGGCCCGTACCTCGAAACCTGATGAAACTCACAAAATCTGACAACCCATTCAACTACGAGTCCAACCATACTAGTTTCACACAAATATGGCTCCAAATCGATGTTCAAAACTCAGAAATTCACTTTATGAAACTTTAGATAAAACTCTCCAATTTCTCTTTTGAGTTCATCCACCAAATGCCAAAAACGAGAATATATTCATGAAATATAATTAAAACCGAGTTAAGTATGCTTATCCCAATTCGTGTGGTGAAAATCACCTAAGAAATCGCCCAAATCCGAGCTCCCGGACTCAAAATATGACCAAATAAACAAAATATGTTTCTACCAGTTTTTCTGCCTCGTTTCTCCTGCCAAACAATCCCCCAACTCACTTTTGATGCCGCCAATGCATTCCTTGTGAAATTGTAGTCAAGTTAAGCTTTTGAATCACGCCATTTGACCTTATAATGAAGGAGATATGTTGGTTTCAATATTTGAAAATAATGCAGATTTTTAAATACAAATTCATTGACAATTTCGTAATTAATTTGGAAAAATCTAGTAACTCTATTCTTAGTAAAATGATCATAAATTCATCATACGATGTTGAAACTTGATGATTCCAGTTGCTATGATTCCAAAATTACGATATGGATCTAATGCTTCAATCAAAGCAAAAATTGGAGCTCATTTGCTTAATATGGTACCACTTATGCTTGAAGAAACAACGTCGAAACATAAAAAACGAGCGCAACACAACCCAAACCTATGCGAAACTCACCCGAACCCCTCGGGACCCTGTTCGAAGATATCAACAAGTCCCATAACATAATGCAAACTTACTCGAGGACTCAAATCATGCATAACAAATCAAAGCCACGAATCGTACCTCAAATCGAACTTAATACTTTCAACTTCCAAAAATCGTGCCGAACCTTATCAAATCAACTCGGAATGAACTTAAATTTTGCACACAAGTCGCAAATGACATAATGAAGCTATTCCAATCATGGGAATCACAATTCGAACCCGATATCATCAAAGTCAGCTCCCCGTCAAACTTATGAACATTTCAAACCTTTAAATTTCCAACTTTCGCCAAATAGTGCCGAAACCTTCTAGATATATCCAAATGCAAATCCAGGCATATGCCCAGTCCAAAATCACCATCCGGACCTAACGGAACCATCAGAACTCCGATCCAAGGTCAAGTACTAAAAAGTCCAACTTGGTCAACTCTTCCAACTTAAAGCTTCCTAGTTAAGAATCATTCTTCCAAATCAATTCCAAATAACTTAAAAACCAAAACTGACGATTCACATAAGTCATAATACATCATATGAAGCTACTCAAGACTTCAAAACGCTAAACGGAAGCAAATGCTCAAAACGACCGGTCGGGTCGTCAATAGAGAAACATTTTATAATTTGAAAAGCTCCCTCTAGAATTTACTTGTAAAAACTGCATCTCTATCTGAAACTATAAACTTAGGCATCCCATAGAGTTTGAAGACACCATCCATGAAGATCTAAGCTACACTTGGAGATGAATAAGGATGTTTAAGAGCCATGAAGTGAGCTGCCTTGATGAGTCTATCTACAACTACAAATATGACTTCTTTGCAAGCAGCCTTGGGAAGTCCCTCTATGAAACCTATAGAGATATCTTGCCATACCTTATCAGGGACAGGTAGGGGCTGCAACAAAGCAGGATAACCAATATTCTCTCATTTATACCTCTGACAAGGATAAGAGTAAATATCTTGTTTCATCTTCTTCCAATAGAATCTTGTCTGTGTCTATTAAGTGTTACTGAAATACCAGATTGACCTTCCATAGGACTGTTACAATAATGGCTACTAATTTCTTCTCGAGTGCAGCATCATACCCCACAATTAGCTTGGTTTTCCCGCTCAAGATACTAACTTGGTACCTATAACATGGCTTATGAACTGCAGCTAACTAAATGATCTGTAAAAGTTTCTGATCTAGAGTCCAATCCTATTTAACTTCCTCCAATAGCTCAGATCAAAATCTGGATATGCTGCGTAATTGAGCCAATTTCCGTTTTCTTGATAACGTATCTGCCACAATGTTCTCCTTTCCCTTTTTTTTTAAAAGGAAATAGTGTTAGTCATAGCCAAGAAACTTGACCAGCTATTTTTGCTGACTAGGTGTAGTAAGCCTATGCTCTAATAGATACTTAAGACTATAGTAATCAGTCTTAATGATAAAGTATCTCCCAAGTAGGTAGAGCCTTTATTTTTGAGCCACAACGACCAAGGCTAGAAGCTCCCTCTTATACAATGAAATAATTTTTTTCTTACCAGATAACCTTTTGCTAAAGAAAGCAATAGGTCCTATCGTAAGCTAACTCTAATATCCTCTCCCAAAGTATCCGTCACATGAAATAAGTTAAGCGGAAGTATAAAGGATTAAATTAGTCGATGAATTAAATTGTCAGTAATTTAATTTATTCGATTGGTGTCTGTAATCTTAACACGGAGAGTTAAATAAGTTTTTAATGAATGATTTCGAAATTAAATGGAGGAGTGCAATTATAGTTTTCTAGTGGAATAAATTATAATTTATTGTGGTAGGATTAATTCGTTCATATTCCGAATTAATACCACAATAGGAAGCCTCGTTATTAAATTTGTGGTCCCTGCTGTGCCTGAATATTCTAGAACAAGGAAATTAAAAGGAAAAATCCTTGGTAGTTTACGAGACTGCTACACATCCTTGGTGGTTAGGAGACTGCTACATGTTTTTGGCTAGGGTTTACCCTAAAATGAGTATATAAAGAAAGCAATAAAATCCTAAGGTGTGTATTATTCTTTAGCCAAAATTAAACCCTAAGGAGTATAATTCTTCTTTAGCCGAAGATCACAGACTTGGAAAGCACGGACGCTTTGAAGACTTGTGCAACAACTTCAAAAGGTTAGTGTTGCAATCTCGTATTTGATTATGTTTGTCCAGTTTACATGTAAGAATATTATCTTGGATGCTTGCTTCCGCTACGTTTATATGCTTATTATCTATCATTTGGTATTAGAGCTGTCTTACATATAATTAGATAATGTAATACTTCATGAAACAGAAACCCTAGAATTGATATTGTTTTTGAATGCATGTTTGTCATGTTAGAAACAATGATGTTTTATAAAAAACGAGATTGATTATGTTGTTTATGATTTCTGGAATCATGAATATTGTTAGAATCAGTATAAATAATATGTTACTTCATGAAACAGAAACCCTAGAATTGGTGTTGGTTTTGAATGCATGTTTGTTATGTTAGAAACAATGATGTTTTATGAAAAACGAAATTGATTATGGAATTTATAAATTCTGGAATGATGGATATTATTAGAATCAGTATAAATAATATGTGATATGATCGTATCTAATTTTATTTTGAAACCCTAAAACGACAACATCGATTTTACCGAATGGTCATAGTTTTGGAGTTCTGAATTTTTGACAAACTCCGATTGACCTGAAATTTGGTAGGTTCATCGGAAACGGTCCACTGAACAATACTCATTGTCTTGCTGTGATCAAGGGCCTTTTTTGGCCATTCCGGGTCGTTTAGATAGGTTTTTGGGCATTTTTCTGTTTTCGGAAAAAATTTTGTTAACGGAAAATTTTTATTTTAACAAATAATGGTATTAGGGTTCATTCTCTATGGTCTCCATTGTATGTAGCAGTAATATAATGAGTTTATGTGTTGACATAGGTCTTCCTCCCCATCGGATAGATTCATTGTGTTTAATTACTGTGTTATAATCCCTAGTTAATTGATAACTTGTTTTGACTCTCTGAGTTATACGTTGGTTCAATGGAACTAGGGATATTTTAATGTGATATCTACCTAATATAAATTATCAGTTTACTCTCCATCTGAGTTGGTTATGATTTTTATAGGGTGATATATCTGGCATGACTCATATATTTCGCATGAATAGTTAAGTTTCCCTATCGAATCTAACTGTTCGGTAAGCATGGTTTTATGTGTAATGTGTGGTTTGAATTTTATTTTTTTTTTAACATATCTAATGATCTATTTGACGTTTATATCTCCCAGATTAATCATGTCTTCTTTCAACCTACTTACCGTTATTTTGAACCAAAACAAGTTAGAGGGTCCGAATTATGTTGACTGGAAACGAAACTTGGATATTGTCCTAACTGCTGAAGGTTACAAATTTGTGCTGATTGATGAGTGCCCGAAAATACCTGGAGAGGATGCTTCGGAAGACTAGATTAAGGCCTTTGATAAATGGGTTAAGGCTGATGAGGTGGCACGATGTTACATTCTTGCCTCCACGGTGAATGTTTTGCAACATCAGCATCAGTCAATGGGGTATGAGTACAATATGCTTGAAAATCTCAAAGAGATGTTTGGAGAGAAAAATCGTGCTGCTAAGCAGACATCCATGAAAGCCCTTTTGAACACTAACATGGCTGAATGATCTTCGGTTAGGAAGCATGTACTAGAGATGATGAGTCTTCTGAACGAACTCGAGGTACTTGGAGCTGTGATTGATAAGGAATCTTAAGTTCAGATGGTCCTACTAACTCTGCCCGACAGTTTTCAGCAATTTCGCTTGAACTACAATATGAAAAAAATGGATCTGTCACTGGCAAAATTGTTGAATGAGTTGCAGGTGGCAGAGTCCATTATCAAGCAACAAGCCCCTGCTGTGGCAATGACTGTTGAGAAAGGTTCAGTTTCTTAGCCGAAAGGCGGACAGAAAAATAAAAAGGATCGCAAGGTTGGGGCACCCGTAGGTGCTGCTTGTGGCGTAAGCAAGCCTAAAGGCAAGTGTTTTCACTACAAGTAACCTGGGTACCACTAGAAACAATGTCCCACCTATCTGTCCGAGATGAATAAGCAAGGTAATTCATATTTGAATGTCGTTGAAACTTGTTTAGTGGCTATTTCAACCATGTCATGGTGTGTAGATTTGGGAGCCACTAATCATATATCTGCACTTTTTTGCAGGGGTTTCAGGAAACGCGACAGCTAAGTGAGAATGGAGTTTGCGTTTTTCAAGACAATGGCGAACCAGCACCAGCTTTAGCATTACGATATATTAGAGTTGAGTTTAGTAGTGATAGAGTTTTGAATTTAAAAGACGTTTTATATGTACCTTACATTAGAAGGAATTTGCTTTCAGTTTTGAGATTAATGGACGCAGGTTATAATGTATTTTTTATTAATCTCTGCTATTATTAAGTATAATAGACTTTTTATCTATACTGCTTCCAGAGTACATGATCTGTTTATACTTAATATTTCTCCTGATATGCTACAACCGAAAGAGCTAAATAACGTTGACCTTCCATGTAAAATGAAGCGTATTTCTGAATTGAGTCAAACTTATTTATGGCATTTATGTCTGGGTCATATAAATCTAAATAAGATCTCAAGGTTGGTTTCTGATGGACCCCTGAGTTCATTGAAAGTGGAGGCACTACCAACATGCGAATCCTGTTTAGAAGAAAAAATGACCAAGAGATCCTTCCCTTCAAAAGGAAATAGAGCTAGTGATAAGTTAGAATTAATCCATTCTGATTTGTGTGGACCTATGAATATACAAGCAAGAGGTGGTTTTGAGTATTTTGTGACCTTCACAGATGACTACTCCAAATACGGATATATTTATTTGTTGCGCCGTAAGTCTGACTGCTTTGAGAAATGTAAAGAATTTAAGACAGAAACGGAGAAACGACATGATAAACATATCAAATCATTGCGAACTGATCGCGGTGGTGAAATCCTTTCTGCAACATTCATTAGATACTTATCAGATTGTGGAATAATGTCTTAATTATCTGCTCCAGGTACACCACAACAAAATGGTATAGCAGAAAGAAGAAATAGAACCCTTATGGAAATGGTCAGATCAATGTTGAGTTATTCCGATCTGCCCTCATCCTTTTGGGGATATGCTTTAGAAACAGCTAATTACATTCTGAATTTGGTTCCTTCCAAGTCAGTACCTTTAACTCCAATAGAATTGTGGACTGAGCACAAACCTAGTCTGCGGCATATTCGAGTTTGGGGCTGTCCAGCACATGTGTTGAAAGGAAAAATAGATAAATTGAAATGGAGGACAGAGGTGTGTATTTTTATTAGATATCCAAAAGGAACAAAGGGATGTTTATTTTATTGTCCAAAAGAAAAGAAGGTGATTATTACAACAAATGCCAAATTTATAGAAGAGGATTATTTAATAAACCATATTCCTAGAAGCAAACTTGTTTTACAGGAATTGAGCAAAGAAATAACAAAAGATCCATCTCCAAAACACATCCCGACAGCCAGTATTGATTTACCACTGCATTCTCGTAGTGGGAGGAACGTCAATAGGCAAGAGGATGAACAAGAGGCATTGCCCGACATCTCGCTGCCCCAAAGCAGTGGGAGTAATGTTGAGAAACCTGCAATTGTGCAACCTACAATTGAAGAAGAAGCTCATAAAATCCTAGCTCCACAAGGTGAGGAGACTAACGTTGAGCACCCAGTTCTTCATGATAATGTCGTGGACGAAAATGCACATGTAGTGTCTCGTCGTAGTGGGAGAATTATTAGAAAACCTTCTCGGTATATACTCTTGGGAGAATCTTACGATAGGATCCCTGAATAGACTAATACAGAACCTCTAAATTACGACGAAGCACTACAGGATATAGATAATGAAAAATAGATTGCTGCTATGAAATCTGAAATAGAGTCTATGTACTCCAATAAAGTCTGGGATCTTGTGGAACCACCTGCGGGAGTCAAACCTATTGGCTGTAAATGAATCTATAAGAAAAAGAGTGGAGTGGATGGAAAAGTGCAAACTTTTAAACCAAGGCTTGTTGCGAAAGGGTTTACTCAGAAAGAAGGGATCGATTATGAGGAAACTTTTTCACTGGTAGCTATGCTTAAATCAATTAGAATCCTCTTATCTATTACTGCTCATTATGATTATGAGATCTGGCAAATGGATGTCAAGACGGCTTTATGATTCGCTCAAATTACACCTTAACAATAGTGTAAGCGATCAATGTCAAATATAGTAACCCAACAAGGTTGGGGTCGAATCCCACAGGGAATAGGCGTGAAACTACTATCCAATTAATGCAATACTTTACTTAATCGTAATTCTATCAAGTAGTCAAATAAAATAAAGAAGTGTTGAATATGTAAGGGAAGGTAGGTAAACTAAGAACTAATGTCTAAGAATAGATTGAACGTGAGAACTATGAATTTAAGAAACCAAGGTTGTGCCCCCTTCAATGTAATAAAATGTCCTAGATACTAATATTGAATTCCTTTCTTGATATGCAATTGATGACTAACTTACTACCCAATATTTTCCAATAGTTGGATAATGTATCCTCTTACGATTCTCCCGAATACAAAAGAGTCAATCTTAAGAACAACCAATTATCCGCCAAATAAAAACCTACTTATTCCTAAGTGATTTCGTTAAACAAGGGTTAAAGCCTTGAATTTTTGTTATCTATTCCTAGCAAACTCTATCTCACTTTTCCAAGATAAGTTAAAGTTAATTAGCTTTCATCAATGTTTGCAACCATTAACGAACAATTCAAGAATGAGAAATAAATAAATATCAAGCTTCCTTTGGAATTCGAATTCAATATCAAGATATCAACAACATTCTACCCATCTACAACCTCAGCGTTTGAGTTTAGCTTCATATGCTGATAATTAGAGAACAAGGAAGAATAATTGAAGTCATCTTACAAAAACAAAAGTTTTTTATATCACCAAAAACGTCTAATAAGTCGAAAATATTCAAAGCTGTACTTTGTGCTCTAAGTTCTGACAAGTATATCTTTACAAAACCCTATAAAAGCTATTTATAGAGGCCCAAAACCCGAGGCGAGTGGCAGTCAGTTTTTCCCTCGTTGCACTAATGCGAACCGCATTCCTGTCGCAGAACAGGTATGTGGTTCGCAAATCTTCATAGTCCATCGCAAATCACACCAGCAGTTTTACTCTAGTCGCATCTGGACTTACGGTTCGCATGCTGACTTTGCTATCGCAGAATGCGATCGCATTCTTCACACTAACTTTCATAAATACTCTATTCGTGTTTGCGATTCCATCAGTCCAATATGCGGTCCGCATTTTTGTTTTGCGGTCACATTTGCGACCATATTCTCAACCTAAAAGTTGGCTTAAAGTTCTGTCTTCATGTGCGATCTACCTGCAAAGTATGCGACTCGCATATCAGTTCTGCGATCGCATAGTTGCATCTGCGATGCTCCTGACCTCTTTTCTTGTCTTTAGCTAGCTTTTTGGACTTCTTTTCCCTACTTCTGGATTTCTTCTCTCAATACACAACAATTACACTAAAATTATGTAAGTGTCGTGATAATTAACAAGTAGAACATGTTCAACTCTAAACAAATAGTATCAAAATGTGCCGAAATTACCCGGCACATCAACACCCCCAACTTAAACTCTTTCTTGTCCTCAAGGAACTAACATTACACTATCCTAATCTAGACTCTACTTATCAAATATGAAGCAATACTGTCCATAGACGGTGTTTGTTGTTAACATCTCAAGCATAACCCTTTTAACCACTGTACCCCCCTTTGAATCATTAATATGTTCAAAGACAATCAATCAATTAGAGAACTTTGAGCCTCAACAAAGTAACTAAAGGCTACCTTCAGCTGAATTTACTTATGCTTTACTTAAAGCTCAACTGAATATCAACCTAGCAATGTATGTGCCCTCACTAGAAAGAAAGTACCACTCTCACAATATTTATTATAGCAAAACCAAGGGACAAAAGTACTAGTACACTCACTCTCAGAACAGAATTTCAAGTGTCACCACATGCCCTGCCATAAGCTTGCCCTTATTTAATTCATCGCCTAGTTATAGGAACATTCGGTTAGAGATCACATAAGGACTTTGTAAGCTTGTAATGTCGGTTTAAGGAAGGGTGGGATGTATATTTAGATAATAGTGGCTACTTCCTCCTTGAACACTAATTACACGCTTCTTTCTTTTACCCTTTTGTTCCTTTTTGACTCCATGGCCTCAATGGCCTTACATTACCGCATTAGACCCCACTTGCACACCTCTTTATTTAACTTTCAAGCTCCTTTATGACAACACACATATAATATATATATATATATATATATATATATATATATATATATATATATATATATATATATTTGTCTCATATTGAAGCTTCCATAGATTCACATGAGCTTTTGTGGTACGGGATTCTAGTTTTATTTCACAATCTTGCCCATTTTCTTGTTGATCCACACCCCCAACTTAAACTTTTAACAATACTCTCAATGTTCAAGGAGGAACAGGTTCAAAAGAGATCATCTTTGATGAATGGGATAAGGTTGTAATGCGGAGGCCAAGGAAAAGGCTACAAGGCTCAAAATAGGGTACTAGTTAAATATTCATTATGCACAGGTAAGCTGAAAAGGCTAGACATGTTTCATCACTAATCAAAGAAAGCCTAAGATCACTTCTCTAACTCAGCGTACGTATGATAGGCAACAAAAAAACCAACGGGGCAAATTCGAGATGGCAGCAGTGAACACAAGAACTATCAAAACAATGAGCTCACACACAATGGCACATCAACTGTTCGGTTAACATAGTTTACAGCTTTGGAGTTCGCATTTAGTAACTCGAGGCTTTCTTCGTGTACACATACATAATTCTAAGTAGAGTTACTGAGCGAGCTTCAAATCCACCTAATTGATTTGTTATAGGGGTCTATACTTCACATAAGTTTACATACTTGATTGTCAACAGATGTAACATCCTGGTCAATATACTTCATATTCAAAGGCTCGATTCTACTGTTACACCCTTGAAAAAGAACCTGGTAAAAGAAAAAACAAGGGGACTTTATTGCTAACTATTTAATTATCACAACATATACACAGGAATCATAAAGCATTACTACACAATGTACATGTATCAAATGTCACCAACATGCTCGCAAGTCAACGCTCACAAGTAAATCAAATATACAGACAAGACAGGAATATAAGGCTACCACCCCCAACTTAACCACATGCATTGTCCCCAATGAATAAAAAAAAATATATAAAGGATGAGGGGCTCCCTGGTGGAACAAATGCGCGAAGAGATGCAGTAGCCTAGGACTCTGCAGGCTCTGGAGGAGAAGTGTTGGGCTGGTCCAGAGCAGCTAAGCTGCTGGCTTCTCCCGTTTGTGGGCATATCCTGGCAGCCTTATCTGATAATGATCGCTCAATGGCCTTTTCAATGTCTGCCTGCTCTTGTTCCTCCTCTGCTGTAGGCACCGCAATTTTTTTTCCTTTTGGCTTAGGGGTTGCACCCTCATTGAGCTCTAAACTGGCCTCCTCAGAGTCGTCCCCTTCGAATTATGATGACCCCTCCGATGCCTCGTTATCAGTAGAATCAACCTAAACTGTAGGGGCTGAAGGCTGAGACACTTTAGCAGACGACAGTGGGATGTCCTCCATGAGTGTCGTGAAGTCTAGGCCCAAGTCAGCACAGCCAGCACTCTGGTCACCCTTGTTTGGGAGGAGGGATGATATGTCGAACTCCAGATTTTTCATCTTCTGGAGGTCGGTTTTCATTGATTGTACATCCTCCCGCAATTTTGGAAAACCTCGCACTTCCTCTCTTTCCATCTTGTCAAACCTTGATTCAAGTTTGGTCAACCTATCTCCAAATGATATTTGTTGTTGTTGGAGAGCGGTCATTGATGTTTGCATCGGAGTCAAGGCTTATTTAATCAGTGAGGGAAGTGTCTTCAAGAGTTGGTCTACCTTCGAATTGGCGTGATGAGCAACTAGATGAGGGTGCAGTTTCTTCAGCCACTGTGGAGGTGTCGGGATCTTGGGGAGATAGGAGATTTTGGGAGTCAATTTGGGTCACTGGTGGGGTAGTTGAATCACTTATAAGAGTGATATCGATATCTCTCATGGACCTCCCAAGTTTGTCTTGTTGTGGTAGGAAAGAGACATTCACCTCCTTGAAGATGGTGGTGATCAAACTTGGGAAAGGAAGTGACGTGGCTCGCTGAGTGGCCCGGATTCCAATCTCCTGGCAGATAAGACTTCCCACATCAATTGTAATACTTGTCATTATGCAAGCAATGAGAAGTGCCTCTCAATGCTAATGTCTGTTTCATTTCTGGAGGGTATTAGATGGGTGGTGATGAAGCTTAGACAATATTTTCCCTCCCTTGTGAGGTCCTCTTTAAAGATTTTCTTTCCAGGATTTATCCAGGCCGGGGTTCCCTTTGCAATTATTGACGCTATCCACCCCCGTTCATTCTCTCTATTTGAGTACTTAGCATCGTATTCGGGTGTGCTTGAGTCCCAGTTGAGGAAATAGAGGTCATTAATATGATTGCTGCCACAGAACACAGTCTTGCCCCGAACTTGAACAAGGCAGTGAATATTCGATTGCGTCGATGATATGCTGTTCGGGGTGCTCCATATGATGCATAGAATTCACGGACTATTGACTCATTGTACTCCTTAGGGTCCTTAGTGAAATACTCCCATCTTCTCGTTTTTATGATTTCGAGAATATGAGGGTATTCTCCTGCAGCCCGTTCAAACTCAACCTCTTTTCCCCTAGGATCCGTCTCTTTGTGAGTGCTTCTTGAACAAAGATCTTGAGCCTTCAACCTCAAAGCGAAGCTAAAGGTCATCACCTTTCTTCCTTCGTGCCTCAGCAACTAGATCAACTTCCGTAACGCAATCCTCCTCATCAGACTGGGAGGTGTTAGGTCTAGTTGATTCTTTCTTTGCTCGTTTGGTTGGTTCGGAGGTTGAAGTGGAGGAAGGCCTTTTGTTTTTGGCATGATTTTTAGCCATATCTGCATATTTGGGATATGTTAGTGACATTATCATCACTTGAGAGAAGACAAAAACAGGAGAAATAACCATAGAGGCACAGAAATGCGGTGTGGTTTGCGGTCGCAAAACTACTATGCGAACAGCAAACACGTCGCAATCTGGTGTATAACAGGTAGAAGTGTCACGACCCAATTTAGGATTGTGACCGGCGCTTAGGAGAAAGTGCTCCCAAGTAAGCCTCATCGGAAATTTTTACAGAAAATCGGACAGAGTTTCCCCTGTTTTTGGACCATCCGAGAATTTTCCTGTCTCAAATCAACAACCAAACATCCTAATATCAAACCAAACAATTGACAAGTTGTCAATTAACCAATAAAGTCTCCACCATAAATAAACCACCAACTAACCACTAGAAATACTAATTTATCTCCAACTTTAATAAATGAGAACGATACTCAACATACGACTATAATAACGAAAGAATACGCATGACACTAAAATAATGACTATGGAGCGACTCTAAGAGTTCAATGAAAAGACCATAACAATAAGTAAAATCTCTGACACGCGAACAAGTGCGAGGCTCACCGAGAAATATCAACCTGTGCACTCTAATTAACGAGATCCTTGCCTGCGTCAACTGCTGTCTCTGTAAAAATTTAGCGGGGAATGAGTCCGTAGCTCAGTGAATAATAATACTTAACCGCAACCGTTTTTATTTGGGGACAAGTCAGAAAACATGCTAGTATCTCAAAGAGAAAATCACATAAAAATGCTCTTTCAGAAACAATAAATAATTTCTAGTCTCATCACGCTTTTCTTGTAGTAAAATATAATAAACAATTCAGTAATAAGGTCGGTAACAACTGTATAATATCAGTATTCACATTTTGGGAGGTTTCAATGAACGGATCATGTAATCGGTATAACTGTGGACTTCTTCGCAAGAAGTCAAATATAACGGTAGTCCCTACTCGAGAAAAATCGGTAACGGTATGCTAGTTCTACCTTCCCACTAGCGAGGGCTATAACGGTAATTGGTAACTTGTGAATACAAGGTGCACCAGGTCTAACGAACCCGCCGTTAGCTACGGGATCCTTCAATGTCTACTCCCATTTATACTTGTCTCTAAAATCCATATATACTTGTAGAAACTATTTTAAAACAATATAGGCCATTTCAGTTCTTATCAAATCATATAGTTTCTTTTTGATAACAGTAAATTTCAGTAACGGTAAAACAAATCTAGTAACACAAAAATATTTAAAACCACGGTACTCATCTCAAATAATTATTTCGGTTTCATCTCGAGTAAAAGAATTGTCCCACATGCAACTCACAATATAATCGGTAACATATTCATATTAAAAATCATGTGTAAATCATGCAAATTATAAAAACACAAATTGTGGTAAGATTACTACTCACAGTACTCGTGCCGAAATTCCAAATGCTTCACCTCGAGCAATACGTACAACTTCCTTCAATTCAATCTAAAATTACATAATATCCGTCTCATGTTAATTTCTATGTTTTGGCTAATTTATAGCTAATTTAGAATACTCAATTCTCGGAGTTTTATGGTAGATTATCAATTTATCAATTGGATATGTCGGGATAAGGTGAAAATAGTTTTATACCTTAATCGCATTCCGTGAAAAATACACCGTTCCAAATAGCTTTTGAAAATTTTAAAACTTGCTTAAGTAATTAATTGCACCATATCTCTATCAAGATAGTTTCTTCAATGAATTCTTCACTCAAATATACACCAGTAACTCTATCTCTTTGGGGTATTTAACTAAGCTATTCGCAATCTATGTAAATTGCTTAAATTTCAGAAAAGAAATTGTTAAAGAATCTATCCACATAACTAAAATAAAGAGTTTAGGTATTTACCGCAGTACTCGAAACTCGAAAGATATTAGGGTTCAGAGGTGCTATTGAAACGATCCCTCTTGGCTCCCTTTTCTTTCTTACTTTTTTTTTCCCAGAAGCTTTGGCTTCTTCTTCCTCTCTTCTTCTTCTTTTTCCTTTCCTCTTCTTTCTTTCTCTGTTTTTGTTTGCTTCTGTTCCTTGCAGCACCCCCTTTTCCCTTCGTTTTTTTTTGTTCTTCTTTGTTTTCGTTTTCTTTTTGGTTAAAGAATGGCTTCAGCCCTTTTTGTGTTTTATTTCTTTTCTTCTTTTTTTTTTAAAATCCTACTAGGTGTAGAACTCAAATCCCTTTTTAGTTTTAGTTTGACTAGGTTTCTTTTTTTTTTTTTTTGATTTATTAGATTAATTTGTTCTTTTATTATATATATATAT